>VZTN01032235.1:119997-132426 GCA_013400515.1 Erpornis zantholeuca | reverse complement strand
CCACCCACCCCCGGCCGCGCACCTCCCGCCTCCGCCCTGCCCGGGAGCCCGGCGGATGAAAGGACCAACTTGTGAGCGGAGTTCCCCCCGCAGTCAGGGCGGCAAACCTCCGCTCCCCGCTGAACCAAGGGCACAGAGACACGCTTAACCCTCCTCCTCGTGGTATAAATAAATAAATAAATAAATGCGGCCCAACGCACGGGCGCCAACAAGTGCTAAATAGCTAATTTTTTAATTTTTTTTTAATTTTTTTTTCCAGGGATGTTTATTTATACCTTGCTAAAAACTCTTTGGCCATGGGTCCCTTCTATACCAGGCTAGTGTTTGCTTTGGAGCTTTCTAGACCTACACAAACACGTTGGGTTGACTGAGAGATTTCAGCTCCGGGTAGGTTCGGGGAGGAGTGGGGGAGAGTTTATTTATGTATTTAATTATTTTGGTCCAAATATGTCTTTTAAAAATCAATACAATTAATCTGTCAGCTCCACGTGTCTCCGAGACGGAGAAGGTGGTGGAGGGTCCCTTCGGGCTGGGAAAAAAAATCAATTGCCCGATTAATTGACCAAAAAAAAAAGAAAAAAGAAAAAAAAAATCGAGGGAGGGAGAGGTACAACCAGCTAGAAGCGGGAACGGAATTTCATCTCCCTCGCCCCGGTTTTCCCCAGCGGCCTTCCCCGGGTGTCTGTGCCTCTCTGGGGCATGGACCCGGGCCCCACAGTGGCGTCAGTCCTTGCGCTCCGCCACTGCCTCGGTCCTGGCTGACCATTACGGTGCAGAGCATTTAGGAGCACCTCCCCACCTCCAGGGTGGCCGCGTCCATGGGAAAAGGACGGGTCTCGACAGCCCGCCCGGGAATGAAGAGGGGAACGACAGCGCAAGGGTCCGCATAGTTTTTTCCCCTCATGGTTTCGCCCATCGGGTGGACGAGGCTCCTCCCGCAGCGCTCTCCGGCGCCAGGAGGAGACCAAAGCCTCCTGGGCTGCTCGGGACCGAGCCGCTCCGTCCCCGCAGAGGGCGGGTGGGCTTGCCCGGGCGCTCCTGGGCCCACCCCGCCCGGGGAAGGCGATGCGCCCCGGCAGACCAGTCCGGTTTGCGGGCGGCCCGGGGCCGTGTGCCAGCCCATCGCACGGCGGCGGAGGGGCCCTTAGTCCCGCCGGCGCCTCCCGGGGCCGCGGGACCCCCCGCTCCGTCCTCTCCCCGGTCCCGCGCAGCGCTGAGCTCCCGAAAGTCGGGCGGGGGCTCCTTCACAAAGTTTTACAGCCTGTTTTTAATACCTGCCAACTTCTATATAAATGGCACTTGTAAACGTGTCCGGCTTCTTCCCTCGCAAACGAATGGGGGTCGGAGCTTGCTGAGGAAAAGTAAAATAAAACCGGAGCTAACTACCTGTTGGAAAGGCATCCTCAGGGCTCCCATATTCACATAGGGGGCTACTCTGCAGGCGTCTAAATGGCTGGCGGTTCCCAGGATCACACCTGTGGGGAGAGGCAGGGCCGGGTGAGTGGCGAAGGCGCCCCGGGGCTCCGAGACCGCCACCCCCCGGCCGGTCCGCACCCCTAACCCACCTTTGTGCATCTGGTTTTCCTGCTTTCGGCACTTTGCTCTCCTGTTCTGGAACCAGACCTGTGAAAAGAAAAAGCAAACAAAAACAAAACAACAACAAAAAAATGGAGGTGGCCTAGGCAGCTGCTAAGGGAGCATTATCTCGGGAGCTAGGGATGGAGGGGTGAGGGAGTGACTGCGCAACTTTGCTGAGGTCTCTCCTCGGGAGCAGCCGAGGGGACGCTCTCGACCCCAGGGGGAGTGAGCCCCTCTCTGTGCTGCTGTAGGGCTGTTCGGGGGGAAGGTCCTGCTCCTTGTTGTGGTCCCTCAGTTGAATCTAGGAGATGGGAAGTGCCCTCGCAGCCGAAGAGACTGGGAGCGTGCCGCTTAGCACCAAGTCTCGGAGGCCCCCGTGTCCCCTGGTCTTTGTGCCACCCGTCTGGAGCGACAATAAGGCCACCCGCAGGACGGGAGGGACCGTCGTACCCTTCCTAGTCATCTTAAGCAGCCCATGAAGAGCCAGCATGGACCGGGTCAGACTCTTGGTCTGGCCCCCAAGAGACTGGACCTCCTGCCCTCTCCCGAGCCGGGTTTGAAATCGATGATCTCCGACAAGATGCGAGACACTGAACTTTAGCGAAAGGTTCTGAATCATTCCCCATTCCCTAAATGTTAAAGAAAACAAAATTCGCTTCTGCAGATTTCCGGACAGACAAGAGCAGCATCTTTGCAGTCTGGGATGTAAAGTGCTTATACCCCTACCCGAGAAACGCCTGTAATTCGATAATACTGCCTCGATTCCAGCCGTTTCTCACTCAAACAATCACAGAACTTTGCAGTTGCCACTGCTCTTCCCGTGCATCTTTTCCAGGGGTATTTTAGCCTTTTATTACTTTTCCCTTTCCGCCGTGCTTGATTAGCATCTCTCCCCAAAGCATGATAAGAAGCGCGGGCCAAAATATTTTGCGGGCCCTTATCTTTACACCAAAACCTACCGAATATGGACAAACATTGACTTTCACCGCTGATAAAATCTTGTAGCTAAGTAAACACCTACAACCTTTGATGTTCTTGCACTTGCCAAGAGATCATACGGTTAATTAATACTAACTGCACTTCCTACATCAAATTTTCCCTTCAAGCTTTCTTCAATTGCCTTAATGATGGTCATTTACAACGGAGTAATTAGTGCAAAGAAAGGCTTCCGAAGGCATTAATTACCTCGGGTACCTCAGTGATTTTCTTAAGTAGGAATTGGCCTTCTCTGATTTAGCGCACCATTTTTCGTGCCCAGGGGGTCTGTGGGGGAAGCGCGCAGCGGGCAACTGCGGAGCGCCGCGGGTGCGGACAGATCGATCGATCAATAGACGGACGGGCGGACGGACAGACAGACAGACAGACCGACCGGCCGACCCACCCACCAGTCCCGGTTCCTGTCCCTTACGGCTGTCGCCAGCGCAGCCCTCCCCGCGCTGAGCGGGCACCGCTGCCGCCCCGCTGCCCTGCACAGCACAGCGCGGCACAAGCCTATTTTTTCCCTACCAGCAACACGCAAATATTAACAACATGCACGGCTTTTCCTTTTAACCGGACCGTTAGGGATTTATACACATGTATGTACGTATTTAAATATGAGCGTGCAAAATATTATCGAGCTGTAGCGACAATAATACATCTTTTTACTGTGGTAAATCCTTGCAGGAAATCTCCTTGTGTGTGTTCCCCACGCCCTACCCCCCCGCCTCGCCAAAGCAGTGTAAATTGTCAGAAGAAATTTAAGCAGCGTTTAAACAACTTCTCTTGCAAATCAGAACATCTTTCAAACCGAAATTATATTTAAATCTCGAAAACGAAGTGCCCTTTCCCTTTAGCTAGGAAAAAATAAGGTTATGAGGAATAAAAGTGATGAATTAGCCACTGCGTTAAGCGATAATAAATCAGGCTTGGTGTGATTCGCGATCAATTCCAATTAGTCATGAATATGCTAAGTAAAGCACAGTACACTGTTTTAGACAGTTATTTCTTCATTAAGGATCACTCAGTGATTTCTTTCACAAATGCTCTAATCTGATTTCCTTTTGATTTCCATTAGAGACAGTGAATAATGACATTTAATTTAGCCCTGCACCATAAACCCAAAGATATTTGTTGTAATTGAATTACTGCCTGCTCCTCACTATGGTCTCATAACTTTCAATTATAACCCTGACAGCTGGGTGATATGAGTTTCCAGTACAACACTAAAAATAAAAGGTTAATAAGGACTAGCTACCATAGGAGCTTCAATTTATTTACAGCAAATTTCCACGCTAAATTGAAACTATATCCTTTAACAGCAAGGGACAAGAGGTTCAGATAGGAATTAAAGAACAATTCTGAAAGAATTAGAAAAAAAAAAAAACCCTTTCTTTTTTCTGTCTTTTTCTCTTTTTTTTTTTCTTGCTTCCCCTTATTGATGGATATTAATTCTCCACTTATTTCCTAATTAATTATCCATTTTTCCTCTTTTTCCTCTTTATACTTATTTTATGTATGGATGTTTTTTAATCCATGCAAACCTCTCTTATATAATGATTAAATAATTTTTTTTTTTTTACTCTCAGTCATAATCTCGTCCTGATTCTTTTTTATTTTGCTTTTTTTGGCTTTTGTGGGTGCATGTGTGCTGTTTTAAGATCTGTAAGCACTTGAAGCACCAATTTTCCTGTAACTATGAACATCCTGTTAAGGTGCTCCTCAGTAATAAAGTACTTGAAAGAAAGAGTGCAGAATTCAATTACAAGTAATTTATTTTTATAGAAACAGTACATCAAGGCCTTGGAAAGATATTACAGAGTCCAAGTAAGAAGATCTGGGAAGATGACATAAGAGTTGATGTCCCCTTCAGCAAAAGTTTAATCTTTTCATTAATTTATATGGTGTGGTTAGATCAATCTTCCAGGAGAAAGTAGGCCAGCAGCACTCTGAACCCCTGCAATATTCCCTGCAAGCTGCCATTCCTAAGGCATATGCCTGGCACCAACCCTTGCCCAGCTCAGTTTGTACTGAGAGTCACAGCAGCTGAGGGGAGAATAAACCCTTGAAAGAAGGAAAAATAAAAGTAAAAAAGAGAAAAACCAACCTAGGTACTCCATTTATTTCAGGATTTGCCTCCAGGAGACAGCTGTTTAGAGCAAGGTAGTGGCTTGCTCAGGCAAATGCTGGCTGAGCAGTGTGCTGTCTGCTTGCTGTCCACAGTTAAGGAGGGGGTCAAACAGATCCCTCTCCCCACTCCAGCTCGGGGCCATATTTCTTCCCTTCCCACTGTGCCCCTGGGAGTGAGGGCAAGGCAGGGAGTCCTCCATCCATGCCCCCAGAGCCATACCCATGCCTGTGTGTAGCCACCCACACACTCCTCCTATAGGCAGATACACATATACGTGGGCATCTCTTATCTCCAGAGTGTGAAGGTATTTTGTTCAGTGGAGGGGTTGCCTTGGTGACTTTTTCTTCTTGAGTTTTAGTTTGGTTAGTTTTAGTCTGTTAGGCCAAGCACAGAATTTAATCCAAGAAGGGATTTTCTTCAGGTTTCTCCTGCTCTGGGCCTGCTCAGAGAGCCACAGGTTGATCTTATTATTTTTTTCTAGGTAGATTTTTGAAAATTATTTCTATGTTGGGGTTTTTTGTTTGGTTGGGGGGTTTTGTTTCTTTAAATATGATAACTGTTTGGTGGAAGCATTCCCTAGTTGGCTTGGGGGAAAAGGGAGTATTTTTCCTCTGCATCAATCTGAAAATCGAATTATAAAATAATCGATGTGGAGCCACCCAAACAGACAGCTCTGGTGGCCCCAGGACTACAGCAACCAGGATCTATTTTCAAGATTTCGAAGTCTAATTGGCATTTAGCTGCCTCTGAAGCGGGATGGGAGGGACAGGGGGAACCTCCACCAGATGGGGTGGCATGCATTCATATGCTTGCTGTGCGAATCAGAGCCGGCACCTTTCCCCCGGCCCTGGCTAATCCTGTCCCTCAGCACCCAAACTGTCTAGCCTTATTCAGGCGATTGTTTTCTGGCCTTTTTTTCCCCCCTATAATGGCCCCATAAAAGAAAAAGCAGGAAGAAAGTAAGGATTAAGGGAGAGTAAATGGCACGTTTGCAAGGGGAAAAAGAAATTATAAAAAAAAAACACCCAAAACAAGCAGTTGTTCAGTTATTAAAGACTTGTCAACACTATCACCACCCAACCACCCCACCCCACACACATACAAAAAAAAAAAATTTAAACTACTTTCCTAGGGAACGCAAGACACAGGCAGATATTCCCAGAGCAGAATAACTGTTTGGCAGGACAGGTACAGCAGACTTGCAAACAGCTTCCCCATCACACGTGTCACCTCTGCCTTCACCTCCCCGTTTTGCATGAAACGGGGCACTGTGCTAGGATCCGCTGGCAGTTAGGAAGTGAGGTGAAGACGTTTCCAGGAACAGAGCCTTTCTCTTACCTGAACCCTAGCTTCAGACAGTCCCAGCCTCTGGCTTAGTTCCTCCCTCATGAAGGCATCCGGATAGTGAGTCTCATCAAAAAGTCTTTCCAGCTCGTTCAGCTGCTCTAGTGTGAAATTGGTTCTGCTTCTCCTTTGTTTAAGCTTGGTCTGTCCGTCTTCATCTTCTGACTTCACATCTTCCCTCTTCTCTTTGCATTCGTAGATCCCTGCCAGGAGGGGGAAGAAGAAAACGACACTGAGCCTCCCCTCGCACCTCTTCGAAATTGTCTCACATGGGGGATTTCCCTCCTCCCCTCTTCGTCCCCAAACTCAGCACAACTTGCGGGTGCAGCTGGCGGGCGGGCAGGAGGTCCCCGGGCAGGCCCCGGAGGGGCGAGAGGAGCTGAGCCCCGCTACAGGCTCCGCGCCGGGCAGGGGGCAGCTCGCTCCAGGGCCGGAGGGAGGAAGGGAGCCGCGCTGCCTCGCCTGTCTGATGCCCTATCAGAAAAACTACACAGATAAATATTATTTTATTTTCTTTCCAGGGTTAGGAGGAAGTCATGCCGCCCGTTGGCACGGGCAGTTCGGGGAAGGGGTAGGAAAACCGCCGGCCCCCCGATACCTCCAGGCAGTGGAAAGAGGTGGGGGAAGGGGGTATCTCCGGCGACGTTTTCTCCCAAAGAGGGTTATGCAAGAAGCTCCCTACCGCTGTCATGGTGAAGCCACGATGAAAATATTTGCCTCGTAAAAGAAACTTTCCCCGGGCATGAGACCGACACCGCCCGTCTCTCTCCCCTTTATCAACCCTCTTTCCCCCAAAATACCTGCCAGCGGGTGGAAAACCCGGAGGCAGCCGTCTCGCGCGGCCCTGTGGGGGACAGCGGGCTCCAGGGCCATAGGTCACTCCCAGCCCTCCGAAACAGCAGGAACCCTCCGAACCTTCAGGGACTCCAGCAGGGCTCGTGCAGAGCTTGCGACCAGAGCCAGCCGCTGAGCATGCTTGTCCCGGGCAGAGGGGAGGCGGGTTGTGGGGGCAGCGGGTAAAGCAGTTCTCCTTTTCTGTCTTGGGTAGGGAGATTTCTTTTGCTTTGGCAAATTATTTCCTACTTTTTTATTATTGTAATTTTTCCCCATTTTCCTTAATGCCGGGAGGCCTAAAGACACTATCCTTCTTTTAAATCCAGCTAACGAAAAGAGGAAGAGATGCTGGAGCAGGGGACACCGCTTTAGGCTGGAGCGGGGGACACTGCTTTAGGCTGAACCGGTTCCCCGGGATCCCCTGCCTGCCTGGGGCGCCCCGCCGGGTGCGCATCCAGCGCAGGCACCGGCGGAGTCCCGGGACAAGCCTGTTCTGACTGTCTCCTTTGTCGTGCCTCACCTTCTGGGTGGTGTGAATCTGGGGGAGTCGCGTTTGCGGATGATCCTGAATTAATTCCTTTTTTCTTCGCCAAGTACACAGGTATTATATACATATACACGTATGTATACACCCACAGAGAAATGTGCACATGCACATTACATAGGGGCATCCCAAAATGCAAATTATAAACTGCAAATCGTAAGTTAATTAAACACAATAAAGCGTCCTGAACTGCATCTGGGCTTAAGTAAGGCCGGACCCAAGCCGAAGCACTCGTTTTCACTTTCAAAAGGAAAACTGTCCCTGGCCGTGATCATTCCTCCGGGCTCCGGCTGATACTGGCTGCATAAAACTTTGGGAAGGGTCTGGCCTCCGAATGGGTATATCCGCTGGTTGGTTTTAATAGCGTTTTTTTTCTCATTTCTTCTGTAAAAGGAATCCCTATGAAAAGACGAGGGTGCTAACCCAGCAAATGCCCAGGGAAAATCAGGCGCGTTCAAAAGCTGTCTCTTTTTCGAGGCTACACCATGTCCGTGATAGGTATAAAATATTAACTAGCATATCGGTGAGACTGAAATCACATGCCAGAATCAGTTGAAATTAGACTGAAACCTGGCATGAATTTAAACTGTCACAAGCATCTCAGCTCTTTCCAACTCCTCCCTTCCATCCCCACCCCCAGCCCCTCTCCATAGATTAGATTAGCTAAACATACAAGCCAGAATTTCGTTTCACGGGGAAAGGCAGAGTAGTAGAGGGGTTTTTATCGTTTGTTCACATTCTATTTTTAATTTCTGAAGCATCTCCTGCTTTCATTTTTAAAAATCAGCTCCTGCGCGAATTATTGCCTTAAACTGAACCTTCTTGTTTTTCAGTCTCTCGACCAGAGATGGAAAATAAGCAGAGCTGAGTGGTATTGGCTTGTGCAGAAATACGGGTAGCCGAATACATGACTATACACCATTCTTCTGTTTGGGGAGCAGGTAGAAAAGAGGAGGATATTAAATAAAAGTTTGAGCTGTAAATTAAATCTCCCGGCGTTATATTAAACAAGATCAAACAGTAGGAAACAGCTGAAAGGCTGGTTGTTGTTCCCCAACCTATTAACCGGTTTTTATTACCCCAAGCTAGCCAGTAGCTCCCCAGGCAGGTCCACCTGTCTAACTTGCCTAGAGACACTTTCTCAACTTTCTAATCCCCCCCGTCATTTTTAGTCTCTCCTTCCCCTGTGGGCCTGTGCGGGATTTTTAATTGTCTTGCTTCAAAAAAAATATTTTTTTAAAAAAATTTGTTGTTATTGTTGTTGTTGTCGTTTATTAGAGAAGGAATGGCGTTTTGCCCGTCGGTCGGCGGGGTGCCGTGCTGCCCTGGCCCAGGTGAGAGAATTGGCAGGGGACCGAGGGTCCAGGCGGCCGGGCCGGCCGGTGCCTCTCGCCGCAGAGACCTTCTGTCTCACTGGGTCCGGGAGCTGCCCCACAGCCAGGCTCCTCTCCTCCTCCTCCTCGTCCCCGCCGGTCGGAGCCTCTGAGTAGCACAGGCTGACCGACCCAAGAAAAAATGTCCAGGGAGAGCCCTATCCACACGCCGCTTTCTCCCAGAACAAGCAGCATCCTGACGGCCCGGAAGCAGGAAGAACAAGTCTCCTAAGGCATTAAAACTCCCCGGACAAGGTTTCCTCGTACAAAAATACACAGATAGACAAAAACGGTTGACGTGCTGCGCTGCCCCCTTCCCCCAGGCGAGAGAACGCCTAGCGCACCGGATCGATTTCGGATGTGAACGGGGGCTGGCGGGGGGGCAGGACCGAAGTTGTGACTTATTTTTCGCGGCTACACTCACGTTATACATGCAGGAGTACGTGTTCCTAAGCCTGTGTTCCCGCCGCTGCGGGAGGGAGGTGACCGCAGGAGGGAAGCAGGATGCGGGAGGCGATCCCGCTCTCCCGGCCGGGGCCGGAACCGGGGCCGCGGTGACCAAGTCGCCCCCGCTGTGGAGAGCCGGGGACGGCCGGGGAGGGGACCGGGGCTGCTGGTGAGAAGCGCGGGGCGGAGGGCTCCCAGCCCTGCTCTTACCTTCCGCTGTCCTGCCCGTGTTGAACTCCTTCAGTTTGTCCTTGTCGCTCTCTACGTGGTCTTTGAAAAGATGCACCGGGCAATGGTTGCTGCTCTCGGTCATGTCCTGCAGGTTAGAATCAGAGTTTCCAAGCTCCCTAGAGCGAGCCAACCCACTCTCCAAAACTTCCCTGTACGTGATCGTCTCCTTCTTGTTGCCGCTGCCACTGCCGCTGCTGCTCTCTTTGCTTTTCTGGTCAAAAGATTTGGATACAAAAGCCGTAAGTTCTTCCATGGCTGCCCGGTGATCTTATCCACAGAGATCCACTTGTTTTCAATCGGAGATGTGGCCGTCCTCCGCACGCTGTTTTTGCACGTAGAAGATGGGCTGTATAGGGTTAGATCACTCCTGCTGTTATTTATGCCTTTCAATTTGAGATCACACTATTTATACATGGCTACCTCAGCCCAACCCCCAGCTCTCCCTGTCTCCAGCAATTACTGACTGCTCCATAGTCGCAGGCGGACTCCGAGCAGCTATCTCCCCCACCTCAGTCCAGCAATTGGCTTTCTTTTCATTTCATCACTCTTTGGCATCTTTGCACCTTGATTTAGGGAGGCAAAGAGGCAACAGCGAAAAAGCGGGGGGAAGGGAGAGAGAGAGAGAGGAAGAGACAGAGAGGAATAAAAGGGAGGGAGGGGGGAAGAGGAAAACATGAAAATAGGTATCTGCATTCTGTAAATGGGTATCTACATTCTGTAAATGGGTTGCAGAAATGAGAGTCGAGGAAGACTTAATTGATTTTAAGGACATCCTGTGCGTGGCAACACCGTGAGTAAAAACGGACCCACAGCGAACCAAATAACTGTGCTCCTGCAATTAAATGTATCGCTGTCAAGAGGAAAGGAAAATGAGTGTTCAATAAAAAAGGTAATGAATAAAAAGCCGGCGATGTGCATTTGTTGTAATCGTTGGAAATTCTACCTTATTTGCTATTTAGCTAATTTCTCTTAATTAAACGCTCAAAATAATCGGCGAAACAAAAATGCTGTTTTAAAAGTGCTGCCTGTTCTGGCTGGCGGTGGGTGGGTGGGTGCGCGGAGGGGGACGTGTGCTGCAGCTAAACAAGTTGCGAGGTGCCTCGGAGATCCGTGTTCGGTGTGTTCGGAGGATTTGGAGTGGGTTGTTTGGCTGGGGGGTATCCATAGGTAGGGAGTCTCTCCAGACGCGTGTGAACATTGCAGGATCTGTTTTCTCGTTTATTGTTATGATGTTGTCTGAAGGTACTGTAGGGGGAAATTAAAATCTGAAATGTTTCTCTGGATGTCGAGCTATCCTGCTGCATGCAGCAGAGGGGTAATTTGTTAACACGGGACTGTGTGCACGACAAATAGAGCATCAAACCTTTTTTTTTTTCCCTCAACGAAACATATCCTGCTGGATTTAACATAGAACTGGCAATAATTTCCCCACCTTGTTCTTGGTAGGCTGCAGTTATTTTTGTTGTACTCCTCGAACAATTATTATTCTGTGCGCTTGAGTAGCTGCCTGAAATTCGTCTCGAGATAACAGCGCCGGCATTTCCAGCGCCTCTCCGCACCGTTTGATCCCCGTGCGGAGTCGACTTCCCAGCTATTTATTTCTGTCTCTTCTCCTCGGGCTTTAACGGGAAGCGTTATTGGGTATTTGAAGGAATTTTGTCTTCTGGTCGTTTGGCTTTTTACGTCCTTCTCGTTCCCTCGCCTCGAGTTTGAGATAATCAGAGCCCATCCTCACGCCACCCTCTGCTCTGAATCGCAACCAAAGCAGGCTCCTTGTTGGAGCAAGGGGCCATTGTTTCTTTTCCGGGGGACTGTGGGACTGTTCTGAAAATTAGCAGAACATTAAAACACTAAAAATACGTTTAATTAATCCGAAGGTGCCCCCAGCACCAGAGTTAACACCTCCACAGGAGGAGGGGAAAAAATAATAATCGAGGAAGCAATTAATAAAGGGCTTAAAAAAAAAAATCAATCTCCCCCAGTGCGAATTTAAAATGATTATCTAGGGGACAAGGATTGATCATTTGATCTCGGCACTGCGGATATCCCTGACATTTATTATATTGTCGTGTCTCGGTGGCATCCTTCCTCCAGAGTTCGTTTAACAAGTGAGGGAGCAGAGGAAGCCTTACAACTTAACAAACAGGTCTTGTCATCGCAAACGCCAATCAAATCCGAGGCTCTAATGTATATCACACGGCACCACATAAATAATAAAGGCAAACGATAGACGGGGAAGTAACGCATGGCTGAGGAAAGATCCCGGCACGACACCCTGCCTGTGCCTTTCTCATGCAGTCTGCGCATGTAAGGGCTCGTAGTGGATTGTTGTGCAGACTGGTGCGTGGTGCGAGGGTGTCACGGACACGCGGGGACACCGGCACGCGTTCCTGCCTGGGAGGCTCCGTACCGGGGCTGCGCCCCCGCCGCGGAAACTTTCCCCATCCCTCGGCTCGAACGTCGCCGATCCCCACCGTGCCCAGTCTCCCTCTGCCCCCCTGGCAGCAAGCACCAACCAAGGATAAATATTTACTGACTCCGCGTCCCCAGCACCGGAGAGGCACCGTGCGCGTCGGCTTCCCCGAGCTGCCGGAGTTTGCACCAAGTCCGCCGGATCCCCTCTTTCCTCCCTCTCGTCCCCGTCCCACTCTCCTTCCCGCAGCTCCCCCCTGCGCCCAGCCCCACGCCTGCAGCCCACGCGAGCGCGGGGACACGCTCCTCCGGAGACCCCCGGGCGCCTCCTGCCACCGCCGGCTCCTGCCCCCGGGGACAGGGGCAAATCCAAGCCTCCTCAGTTAGAGGGGGAGAAAATACTCTCTTGCTTGCTCCCCTTCCCTCCCTCCCTGCTTCCCAGCAGCGCGGGGGCGCACGGTGCGAAGGTTGGTTGCCCTGCGTGGCGCAGTTGGGCGCGGGGCAGTCACGGGGCGCGCAAGTCGCGCGGCAGCCCGCGGACCACCGCCACCGGCCGC
>VZTN01032235.1:3592-116443 GCA_013400515.1 Erpornis zantholeuca | reverse complement strand
CGCCGGTCCCCCACTTCTGTGTCAGGCGAGGCGGGATTCTGCCCCGCCGGGACTGCACCCGCGCCCGGCCCGGCTCGGCCCGTCGGGGGAGAGGAGCAGGAGGCCGAGGCTTTGTAGCTGTGCCCAGGAAAGGCACAGGGCGAACGCGCCCCTCGTGCCCGGTCCCCACTTTTACAGGCTGCGGGTGGGCGGGGTGTCCTTTCCCCTGAGCTCTCCCTCGACCTCCGGCAGGGAATCGGTGGGTGTTGCAGCGGCATCTCCCTCGAGGAAGGGTCGAGCTGGGTCCCCCCGGTCCCCGCTGAGCTGGTTCCGGCCCCGGCTGATGCCCCCGGCAGCCCCGGCTCTCGACGGACAGAGAACCCCCCTGCCCGGCCGCCGCTGGAAGAAATGGGGCCGGCCCGAGCGCGGCCTTAGCCCAAAAAAGAATTAAGGGCTGCGTCGGGCTTCAATGCCCCTACAAGGCGAGGTGGGGAGAGAAGGGGCTAACATTTTACAGGTTACCTCACCTCGCGTTTATCGGAGTAGTTAAAGGGAATAAAAGAGGTGGGGGAGAAGGAGAGAGAAAGAAAATCAACTTTAAGAGACTCTGAGTTTAAATAGCAGCCTTTGATATTTTGACAATAAAATGGAAAACACTTAACAGGAGTCAAGTTTTGATGTCTGAGGCTGGCAGCGCCCCCTAAAATTATATTGTCTTGCCTGCTGCTTCAAATTGGACCCAGGACCTTATAACGTCTCTCCAGGTCTTTATCTGCAGCCTTTCTGATTGCAAAACCATAACTGTATCGTTTTACACCAGTCAACTAAGCAAGTGCCAGTGGAATAAAATCCACAAAGTGCACACACATACCAGCTCTACAGCTAAAGCAGTCTGTTCTTTGCAAGTTGTAAAGGCCTGCAAATTAAATACCAATTACTGGAAGCAATAAAATGTTTTTTATTGCACGAAATCTACTTAAAACAGAAAAGAATAGTCGTTTTATTTTGAGGAGGGGGACAGGGGGGCAGCTCACGAAGACATATATTGGCAGAGAAAGATTATATACAGCGCCTGCACGAGGCCACAATGGAGACATTCTATGGCTGGCAGCAGGCAGGGCTTCCCCCCGCGTTGTACAGAGGGGGGTTCTGCAGAGGTGCTTATGATAGGGATTATTGTAGGTGAGACTTGGGGAGGTGGGAAGCCGGGGAACAGTAGCTCTAGGTAGAAGCAAGTGGTGCAAACAAGTTATATGACAGCAATCCGATGTGCTTTTAAGGTCCTTTCCAAATGAGGTACTAAGGGGTTGGTGATGAAAACTACCTGATGTCTCCTCCTTCCCCTGCCCACTCTTCCTTCCTCTCTTTGGGGAAGAACGGGTTACTGGCTTTCTGTCTTATGAGCATTGCTTGAAAAAGCTGCCAGTTTCCTATGGTGCTCTCTGAGCCCCTCAGTGGGGGAGTCCTCTGGGAGGCAGCAAGGCAAGGTGCAGCTCCCTGGAGTTACTAGCCCCAGAGCAAGATTGCCGTTTCCCCACAATCATCCTCCACTTTCTACAGAGCAAAACAACATCAGCAAACCTGCCAGTGGGAGGAATGTTAACCCAGATGACACCTTCAGCTTCGCCTGAGTTCAGGTGTCCTTCACCACAACACAGTCCTGTGACTAGCACAAAGTGGAAGTAGACAAAAAGCAATACTGTGGCAGAGGAAAAACAGTGTGATAAGTGATATGACAAACTTTATGTGCTCAGCCCTTGAATTGCATATCAAAACTTCTCTCCAGTACACGTGTCCCACTCCTAATTTCCCTACTGTTTCATTACTCCCAAACCAGCTCATCCTTGTGGTTTGCCCTTATACTATGCCTGAGCTTCACCTTTGGCTTCACTTAACACCAGGAACTGGCTGTGAATGGGACAGGACACAGCCCTTGGGAGCACCTATCATGCATGGTGGGTCATGGCACTTAAGTTGATGGGGGCTTGCATCGTACCACTTTAAACAGGCTTTGAATGATTGGGGTTTATTTTTTTCCAATGACAAAAGCAATTTGAGGATTGCAAGCTTATTTCTTAACATGACCTCATTCTAAGTGAACTAGATTCTCCCACTCACAGAGTGTATTATGCAGAGCCAGGCTATGGCAACAAAGACCTTCCACGATAATTACCCACAAGCGTGCAGGCCTTCTGTGGATGAATTTGATTTAGAAATGCTTGAAGACTAGATTCAACTAGACTTAGGAACACAGGGAAAACTGAAACTCTGCCATGTGGTTTACTGCCACTTCAAAGGTTCCCCATGCTTGCCATGTGAAATCTACAAGTTTTCAAATGAAGGATTTAAGCGCTGCGCTGCTGCTTGTGCTGTAAGAGACAGCAAAGGTGAAGGCATGCACTCGGGCTGGAGGTTCCGCATGGCTTCTGCCTTACCTGGAGGAGGCATCACCACAAGAACTTGGGTGATGGAAAGGGCCCTGGAATGGTGCTTGCTTCAAAGGAGCCCCCAGAGACGATGGTCCTGAGGTAACTGGGAAGTGGTGGGGTCACCCTCTGGCACCAGTGGAAAGAGTGATGGGGCTGGGGCTGCCGGCACCAGAGGCAGCAAAAGTGAAATATTTTCCTTTCTCTGTTCAAAATGGAGGGGTCTTGGGTCTGCTTTCCCAGATGATGGCCTTTTTTTCTCTTGAACTTTCCCTCCACCTCTGAAGCAAGAAGTGCCCTGCCAGTGGTTGCGCAGGGTTCACTCACGAGGGCTCAGATGCTCAATAGTGAGGATGTGGCTTTCAGAACTCATTGGATCTCCTGATATCAGCCCCAAGGAAATGGAGGCCCAGGGCTGACATCTGCAGATCCCTCTGCTGCACTGGGTCTTCATAATGCAGAGTGAGGAAAGGCTGGGGGGGAGCAAAAGGTTTAATAGCATCGTAATGCTGCTCTGTTTGGGGCAGGGGCTGAGCATAACTGTTAGAGAAAAGTGTATTCTTTTTTTCTCCTTAAAGAGGGGAATTGAGTCCTCAACACTGCTAAAGAAGTAGGACTTAGGCTACTGCACACCGAAATCGCAGCATGCGCTCCCGTTTACACCCCTTGCTACATGTCCACACATACAAATATTCACCCATTGACAAGGCTGTGGAGGTTTCTGGTTTTGTTTAAAAATTGGCTGCCTGCAGCCTCCCCTTAGTTCCTCTGGGTATGCATGAGCAGCTGTGGAGAGCTGCAAGGCTAGCCAACAGACCTTGTAGCCCCCACAGATGTCAATTAGTTTCTCTCGGGCTTCCTTTGGATACACTCGGGTCTTGAGACCTCCATGTGCTGACTTATTTGTAAAGCATGAGTTATTCACTAACTCCGTGTTACTAATTAGAAGATTATCAGCTCTTGGTGGTTCGCTTGCCTGCTGCAGGGAGGTTCCAAGGAAACCCTTGAACAGACCACTGCTGAAGGAAAACATCGATTGATTGCTCTGGTGGAACACTCCTGCTTTACACATTAAGAAGCAACTGGAGGGATATGAAAGGTTTTGGAGACCCTGAGTGCCTTTCCAGGCTTGGGTAACCCAGAAAGCAGCTTGCTGCAGCTGCACCACCCTGGGTTGGTGAGAGCTGCCTGGCTTCTGGTGGAGTCAAGCCCAGGAATGGGGGCCAAAGATTTTGGGATAACTTGCAACAAGACCATGTTGTGCTGTAGAAGCGGGGGGGAAACCAGCATAAACACTTCTGGCAGCTAGAAAGAGACAAGGAGCTGGGTGCTAAAAGTGCAAGGAGGAAGGGAACAGTTAAGTACATTGCCTCCAGACACTGCAGCTTTTTAAACTAGTTAAACTGACTGCACTCCTCTGGGAATCTGTTTTAGAGTAGGCAAAATTGAGTGCATCTTTAATTTGCCTAATTTTCTTCATCCTATATATTTTTGGATCCTCCCTGTGCTAATGAATCCTTGCTGTGTTCACGGGGAGTGAAACTTGTTAATATTAGCAGAGGTCATCATGGCCTTTCTCGGAGCCATCACTGTCCTTGCCGTGACTCGACCAAGCATTCACGGGGGTCATGCTGGGGGAGGAGGAGGGTCAGCTCAACCCGCCTGAAGTTTAACCACTTGCCTTTGATAGAAGGCACACTTTGATCTAAGGTGTGGCATGAAGTGCAATATATAGTTAATATTTATAAGCTTATGTACAGAAAAATGAAATAAGGAGGCAGTAATATGAAAGTCTTGGTGCAGACAAAAACCACTAGTGTAAACTAGGAGACAAATCTGGGAACAAAAGAGGGCTTGGTGATGCTGCTGCTGATGTCCTGGAATATCTGGGGTTTGTGATCTGTGACTGTGCCAGGGATTTCTCGTGTCCAGGTAAGTCACTTCATCATTGTCTGCCTCAGTGTCCTACCAGCAAGGTGGGAATTAAACAGAACACTCTGTCTTCTCTTCATTTGGCTAAAAAGTTTAGGGCATTGCTTCTATTTTTGTTGTGTCTACCTCTTGGCAGTTTCATGTTCCTTGGGATCCTTAGGCATTTTCCATAACACAGATAATAAGCTTAACAGGTTCTCTCTCTCTCTTTTTTTTTTTTTTAATGCCTTTAACCACAGAGCTCATGATATCTTGTTCTCATAAGCCAAATGCAGGAAAGTATCTTCAGAGCATCTCTGTGGGATCTCTGCTCCTCACTGAAAAAGGCCTTGCCAGATTACAAGGAAATGATGCTTAATAATTGCAGCTGTCCAATAGACTGATCCATCACATCTGTTCTGCTTGCCAGACCACCAGTGACCCAAAAATAGCTTCTCTTCTTAAGACCCTGCTCTGAAAAGCGGAGGGGTTCCTGTGATTTTTAAAGGAATGAATCAAAAAATGAGGAGCCATGCAGGATGTAAACTCCATGCTTGCACAACGAAGATGGACAACGCCTTCAGTGGAGTGACTGGGAAGAGCAAAGCCCTTTTAAAAGTGTCTTAGTCATTTATGTGTCTCCATCCCCTCACTAATTTGAGAAAATGTGCTCAGATTTCAAACTGTGATGTGTATAGCCAATTTTTGTTGTCTTCAACCCTAATAAGTTAAATACTGTTCTCTTCAAAAAGTCATGTCCCTCATATCTCATAAATCACCAAAAGGTGAGTCACCTCAAATTAGAGAGTACATTCAAAAGGGTAGGTTTAAGTAATTAGTGGGTTTTTTTTTTTCCCCATTACAGGATATGATCAGATGAAATCTGGCAGACCTAGCTGGAACAGTTTAAAAAGTTACCATCACCAGCTGCTTACTGCTGTTCCTCTGCCAGAGGTTACCTCCATCCCCCACATATGCAGAAAGAGCAGTGTGAGCATAGGCCTTGGCCACTGATACGCAGGAGTGAGCACCTTAAAACAATCTTGCCTTCCCTTCTTGTGCCTGCATAGCACATTATATTCATAATCTCAACAATCAAATGCATGTGTAAAGGTTTGGGACTAATTCCTACTTTTTATGAATATGTGAATAAAATTCATTGGAGTGTTCTGAATAACTTTTCCTATTTAGATTTTGATGTAATAGCTCATGTGATTGTTTTTCCAGAAGCCCACAGATGCAATTAATTTTAAACACAACTTACTAGTAATAACAGCAAACAAGGTCGTGGTTTTTTATCCCTTACTTTCTAAAATGTTTTAAAGTATTTTTTTATCTTTGTTGTTTTATTTTCCCATGGCAAATATTCAGGCTTTGTGGACACAGATTTCATGCTGCTTGAGGGAAGAGATATAAAAATGATGCTTTCCTTTAGAGAATTATAATGTGAATGAGAGAGAAGAAAACTCCCTTTGTGGTCTATTTGTGCAATACTAGGCAAACTTTTCCTATGCTTCAAGATCCTTCGTGTTTGGATGCATCATTCTTTTATAATAGATAGACTGGATGAAATGTCAAATACAATTTTGAACAATTCCTATTACTTCTAAAGTGATTATAAAATAAAATAGGCCCAATGGGAGAAAAAATGTGTTAGTATGTTTGCTAATCCTAGGTTACAGTTAGAGAAAGTTTTTGGCAGGGGTGGTTGAGCAGGTATTTCCTAAGGCTGCTTCGTTGTTAAGGATTTTTTGTTAGACCATTGATCGGTAACAAGACTCAAGAGTAGCAAGTTCTTTCTCCACAGTAGATGTGTGATGCAAGCTGGTGACTTCAAGTGATTTGCCTGTTTGCCAAGGTGAAGAAATCAGAGTTAAATCTGCTGCTGAAAGCCATTTTCAACATAAATAATGACAAAAGCAATGGCTTTTCAAAATTATTATCAAAAATACTGAAATTTGTTTTCCAAGGAAAACTATTTAGACAACAATAGCAATGCTTTCTCAGTTTATTAAGATTACGCTTTTACTAATTAATCAAAGTATATAGTACAGGGGAAAAACATCAACATTCATAGGAATTACATGACATATACAGTTGTAAATGTAAGTGGATTAGTTTCAGAGCTGATCCCATTTAAAGGACTGGGTGGCATACTGAAGTCCTTTTCTACCTGAATTATCCTATGATCCTAGAAATCACAGCTCAAAATCATGCTTCTGATGAACATGCAGGCCACAAATTCCCAGTGTAAAATTTGAAAGCCTAATGTCACCAGTGGCCTAACATTAGAGCAGCAGAGTAAACTCCATCCTGGAGCGAGACACTCCTGGTGACACTGGGGAATGAATTTAGATGCATCACCACACTTGAAATACTTAATAATTGCCTGCCTTCTTCACTAGATGTTTTCAAAGGCCTGACCTTGGGAGTTAATTTCCTGGGTTCACATACAAATCTCCCCTTTTGCATTTAAGAGCCCAAGCTCAGAGCCTGGACAGACATCCACACTGCTGAGAGTTCCACCACACTTAAATTTGTCATTTCTGAGGCTGGTACCACTGCCTCACTCTCACGACCAGGGGCAGGAGAAGGTCCCTCAAAGGGTCGATGCAAAGCATCTAATTGAGGGTCTTTTCTCCATCTCTCCCTGACAGACAGAATCTTCATGCAGAAAGGCTACAGCTCTCGGCCTCCTAATGGCAGTACTTAAATTAGGTATCTACTGTAGCCCGTACAAACAGCTCTACCTCCTCCAGCCATAATCCCTCTCCCCTCCTCCTCTCTGCTCCCAGAGAGGATGCTGTATCCAGGCCACATGAGGGACTGCCAGACTTTTGGTGCAGACCAGTGCTAATCACCTAAATCTGATGACTATGAGGCACCACTGGACCCTTTGCACCAGGAGCTGACTTGGTGCACAACAGTGTGACTATACATAGACCAAAGTAAAGCCTCCAGAAGGCAGATGGCATGAGTGTTGTGTTCCCAACACTATATCACCCTAGTGATCAGCTCCTCCTGGGATGGGCTACTTGCCAGTGTGGACAGCACCAGGATACACTTCCCTGTAGTGCTAGTATAGCTACTTCTGTAATTTCCCTGGCGGCAGACAAAGATGAAGTGCTTCCCCAGAGTTTCTCCATGAAGTACTGAAGACTGGATCTGTTATCCCTCTTAAAACTGAAGGAATATAATTGTTTATTCAGCCATTGTGCTCCCTACAACTGTACTCCCCATGCCTTTCAATGAATCCAACACAAAATGTTATCCTGTGCTAAAGGCGATTGAAGACAACCAATAGGGGTACATAGTTTAAAACTTAACTAGTTCTGCACTATATGAAGTAGACAGATGATGCCAGACAAAAGCAAAGTTTTCTTACCTCAAAGCAAGGTGCAGTGTTACTTTGAACTCCTTAAAATCTTGTGGAGAGATACCATATGTAGAAACAGCTAACAAATAAGAATATAGATAACAATAAATTAATTACGCATACTCCTTGCCAATACAGCAGTCACACAAAAGTGTAAATTGCACTATTAATTGCTTTCCTTGATAGTATCAAGGTGGTGGGACTATGGACAATAGTAAATAAAAGATATCATGAGCAGGTTGTCTAGGCCAAACACATTCGGAACTCTTCCACTATTGCCAAATACTTGTTATATTTATATTTCCTTTTTGTGCAGAGAGAAGAAGAGCCCATCAAGGACATGCAGTCTGTCTCAAAACGTGAAAATAAGCCAGCCTTATTATTAATAAGGCTACAAACCCTAATTCAATAGCCTTCAGTGAAAGTGCAAAGGAACAAGCAGATGGATTGGAATAGATTCACTGATTATCAGATAAATGGTCCCTGCACAATCAACAGAGAGATGTGAGAGTGATGCAATGGTCTAGAAGTCCATTAAAAAGTTGAAAGAAAGAATGGATATCCTATAGAAATCATTCCTGGGGACTACCACAGTCTCCTATGGGTCTCTATAATCCTGAATTTGTAGAAATCTGTAATAGAAATACTAAAATCAATCTGAATGTAGATGATTTAACATGGGAGCACCAGATGAAAGAAAAAGTAGAAGGGACATGTGGCTTTGGCACCTAGACTAGCAAGTCATTAAAGTTGTGCCAAATCTACATGCAGCTTCTCAGTTGTGAAAAACAAGGGAGAGCAGAAAGAATTGGGAACAGAATAGGAGTGGAGCCTCAAAGCAATCAGAAGAGATAAATGAGAGAATAAATCTCAATTATGCCAGAGGTGGGATACAATGGCAGAAGAGAGGAAAGAGAGTAATCATTGAAAACCCCTAAAAGTGGGTACATGAAAAAAACAGAATATTACCACAACTCAAAAACACCAAGAGATGTAAAGAGAAAGGTAAACCAGGCTGTACCTCTTGTCTTGTGTGTGATGGAATCAGTAATCTGGAAGCTGGCTGGGCTGTGTGGGCAGGCTCAGGGCATGGGAGTGTGTGGGTGTGAGAGCATGAGGCAGACAGACCAGTTCTACTGTAAAATAAAATTACCTTTCCTTCTTATAAGGTCCCATCCTGAGCTCTTCTGCATTGTTGCTGCAAGCCTGCAATAGTGTACCACCTTAATTAACATAAAAGGGAACAAATATAACCAAATTTGGCACAGAGATTTTAAAGGGATTTTTTTACAGGCTCCACCATCCCACAGAATGTAGCAACTAAAGGATAGAAGCAAACAGCTGTGGTGAAAGCCAAAGACAAATCAGGCATTTCTTCACTCCTAGCAGCAATATACTGCAAAATTAAAAGGCTGATTAATGAAGATGACATTACAATAGGCAGCCCTTACAACTCCTACATAATTCAAAGGGTAAGTTGGGGTACAGGTGTTGATAGCTTAAACACACACTGACATGGAGAGTGCTAAAGCGATAGTGGAAAGAGGCATTTATAAATGATGGAAACAAATCATTTCAACAGAGCAGCTCTTCACTGGAGGAGAAAATGCAGACCCATAGACAGCCAGTGGTACACTGGTGTTAAAGGTGATGGGAATCGTAAACTCCTTACCTCAATAGCTGAGGAAGCTTTAGACCATCAGCATGGGTTCAGGCAGCCAGAGCCTCCAGGGCCAGGGGTGAGCACTCAGTGCTCAGGGAATTTCAGGTGCCGGCATTCAGATTTGGAAGCTTCTCCTGCACAACTGGCCTCTGTCAGGGACAAAGAAGGCTATGGACCAGTGGTGTTTCTGGCTCCCACTGCTCTGCTCAGCTCCAGAATGCCTTCTTTTTAATGCAGTTTTCCTTGTGTATTCATTTTTTTTCACATTTAACCTTAGTAGAGATTAGTTTTGACTATTGGGAGAAGAGGAGTAAGCTCAAGCAGATGCATGGGGATTAACTGAAGCTTCAATATGCACGGTTATGTATGGGTATGTTAAAAAAAGGGAAAAAGAAAGAAATTGAAAAAAATGCAATATATTGAATGTTTTCGTTTTAGGCCATATGTCCCTAACAGCTATCTTCTGCACAAGTTATTGGAAGCAGTCTGGACATAAGAGTACTGAACCTGATGGTGAAAGAAATGAGATCTAGAAATAGAATAAGTACATTTATTTTTAATGTTTGTCTGTAATCTTTTTGTACTTGTAACTCACCAGAAAGTAATTCTCTTTTTTTATAAAAAAAAGGTATTTAAATTTTCAACAAGGATCACCTGTAATATGGTTCTGAAATGTTTCATTGGTCTTAAGAATGCTTGGATGGCTGATATAAACTATGTGGTTGAAAAGTGTCTGGTAATGATTCAAAAGCATAAACAAGGCAAAAGGGTTTGGTTTTGGTGTTGTGTGTGTGTGTGTTTATTTATTTAGGTCTCTTCTTAAAAAACTCACCTTTTCAGAACCCTCTTTTTCCACTGGTTTCCTCTTCTTTGAGCCAATGTCATCCACAGCCCCTTATTCACTTCACAGCATTTCCCCAAGTGAATGTGTTTTTACAAAGCTTCCAGGGTCCACACCTTTCCAACTGCTCATTTGGGGAAAATAAAAGCCCTAGTTATTTGAACAATAGCAAAAGCCACAGAGTTAAATTTATGTGAGAGAGGTGTGACAAATAAACAAGCAAAACTCCTCCTTTGAGTGCCCAGGAGAAGGTGTAATGAAATTCCAGAGGAATAAATGGAATTATTCCACATACAGATTTCTTCAGGGGGCCACAACCTTATCCCCAAATGGTTGGACTAGCCCCTGGTTACTCTGGGAACATGCCACCCTGGTATAAAGTCATAATAAGGGTGAGTTCAGGAAACCTGCAGCCATTTTTATAGCATGGACTTTTCCTCCCAACACGTGGCTGATTGGTAACACCCAGGGGCAGCAGCAGGGCCTGAGTGTGTGGACCTCACACACAGCTTCCACTCAATATTAAGCCAGGACATTGTCCTCAATCCCCAGTTGTTCCCTGAACACTGCAGAGCTGTGTTTCAGCCACAGTCCTTGTTTACTAGTGTCTGCCACCTGTCACCTGATTTTGGTGTTGACCCAAGCACACTGCCACAGGATGTTCACTTCTCAGCTATGTACTATATGTAAAGTATAAACTATGAAAGTCTCCCATGGAAAAAAAATCAAGGAACCCTGTGCCACATCATGGAATCAAAAAGAGGAAATTATTACATAAAATGTTAGACTGTTTATTTTGCCTGAACTGGGTGAAACATAAAGAGTAAATTGAGAATGTAGCTGATGAAAAGTGAAGTTGATTTTAAATTAAATGTATAAAATAATCATATTTTAAAACATAACGTTGAAGGTATTGGATAATTAGAAGTGCATTCACATCACTTAAGTTTACTTATCTAAACGTTAGGTGGCCGGTTAAGGCTGCTGGTGTGGGGTTCCTCTCCTACCCTGCATAAAGAGGTATTGCCTCAAGGGGGAAATTGGTTCTGATCATTTGTATCTCCTGTCTCAGCCCATGCTGCATGCCCCAGAGGGATAGCTCCCTTTCACTTCTTGAAGGGCCTTCGTTGTCAAGTCCAGAAGAATCCCCAGCAGATCTCTGAGAGTCATGCTTAACTCTAGAACAAGATGAGTTTTACCCTCCTTTGCTCTACTATGGACTCAAAAGTTCTTGCCTGTCATCTTCATAGTTATTTAGAAGTAGCTATAAGACAATTTTATTCTGGTAATGATGTGCATAACTAAGGCCCATGCCCTAGTGACAATAACATCCCACAGCTTGAAAACAAACCCTTTTGGTTCTTATAATAAGTGTAAGAATACCCATTGCCTTCTACTGAACTGAATAAGACCACTCATGCGTGTATCAGTCTCTATACTGCTCTATAACTGCTTCTGCATTATTCATACGCAGATTACTATCTGTACATAGACATATTAAAAAAAAATAATTCATTTGCATACCTTTGCATTTAAGTATCTCTGAATGTGAATAATATAAAGACAGCCTGAACAGTATGGACTAGTAGCTTATAATTTGAGGATATCAAAAAAGCAGGGTGTTTTTTCTTGTATTTTTAAATAACAGCTGCTTCACTGTCTGGGTGGCTTTATCTACCAACTAGATTGTACTGTCAGATATCACTGGAAGGATATCAGCTTTACTTATGCCATCTTTTGCTACAGCAGTGGTTTATGATAAGGAAAATATTAAGGTGTGTGGCTCATTTAATCAGCAATTTTGCAAGTGTTTTACTTATTGTCAACAAAGAACAAATTGTTTTTAGCGTCTGGTATCTAGAATGCAGTATGCAGCATAAATTATTCAAATCAAAGCAACATAAATCTTTGTACAGCAAAGGCGAAGCCTCAGAATTCATTGCTCTGTGTTACAGCTTTGGATAGGACAATGACCTGTAATCAAAACTCCTCAGTACAGTCCTTACACTTAAGATGCCAACTTGCCACTAAGGACCTGATTATCTATAAATTTATGGGAAGCTGCAATAACTGGTGTTTGCCTCCTGATAATGTTTTCTGACACACATCAGGAGATTCAGCTGATCTGTGTTAGAGATTATTGTACAGAATCTGCAGTTTATACGGGCAATGAGTAGACAGAAGGTCCATTTGAGACCTTTAGCTATAGACAAGCACATAAGGAAAACCGTTTCCATAGAAACATGCCCCACAGCTGTAGTTAGTATAGGAAGAATAGTTTTATGATTATTTCAATGAAGTTCTACCTTTTGTTTTCAGTGCAAGATGCATACAGTGGGTGGTTTCATAGTGCAATCTCAGTGTAGCTAAGGTCTTACATGAGAAATTCACCCCGAAGAGAAAGACACTACCTTTCCTTTATGTGTTCCTAGGAGTTTTATTAGATTGTGTGGACAGTGTCCACAGAAGAATGATTTTTATACAAAACAGTATTGCTTTTCAGAATTTATTCTCTATACAATAAATGCTTGCTTTTACATGAACTCAAAAAAATTGTAAATAAAATTTTCAGATAAAAAAATAAAGGACCAGATAAGCATCCAACAAATACAGGGGAGGGATATCCAGCGATTCCAGGGGGGAATGAGTCAGGCTGAAAGAGAACTATAGGAAAACAGAGGGTGGGCATGAGTAATTCACTAAGAGGTTTGGCAGTCTCTTCTTTCCATTTGGGTCATTTCTGATTTAGATGGAAAATTTCCAAACAGTTCCCTGGAAATGACAAGGTTGGTGCATCTCCAAACTAGTTGATCCAAGACAATTTAAGAGAGCTCTTGTTTCTGCTTCTTTGCTTGTCTGCAAAAGCACAAAGCAGAATCCATCTTGTGGTGGTAAGCAGGCAGACCTCCACACCTACTTGAGATTTTTTCATTTCAAAAGTGTCAACAAGGCTGCAAATTTCCCCTTCCTGCCTGGAATAAGCATGGACTTTATTAGCTGCTTCTGTGTACATGTGCAAAGTGCAGAGTAATATAACGCTTGGCTATTTTCTTAATTAGTTTGAAATTAACAGAATTGCACCAAGTCACACAACAGGCTGTGCTTTACTAGGAGCTTGATTTTGTGCCTAAGTGAACGAGCCCAGTAAACAAGAATTCAGCACTGAATGTGTTGAAATCTGTTGCCATGTCAGCTGTAGCACAGGTTTGGTGTGCTTATTGTAACGAGTGGTTACTTTGTTTATTCTGTCAGTTCCAAACAGCATTGAAATCACTTCCTCCTGGACAAATTTTGTCTGTGGATTTCATATCCAAGCAAAACCAGGGCAAGATGAACAGATCTGTCTTAATGTCTCTGAAAGTGTATTTTCCAAGAACCACGTTCTGTACAGTGAAGGAAGACAGAGCCAGATGAAAGATATTTAGATGATAGGATGTAATAGCTTACAGAGCAGGAGGAGAGGTTCTTAAGTTAGGTATTATCCCACATAGTGTATAAAGGAGCTGTAATCAGGGGCATACCCTGTGGTCTCTATATGATCCTAAGTATAAGGGATTTAAGTTTGTGCTTAAAAGTAGATATTTTCTGTACAGTCCTGCTTTAAAAGTGATATCCAGCAATCCACCAACTCAATAAAACTTATGTTTATAAATCCCAGGCAACCGATGCGAAAACTGCTTTGGTGGAACCCATACCATTTCTGCCATTTTAGGCAAGTAACTTCAAAATCTGTCAATTAATGGTAAGAAGAGGCAAGAGGTGGCTTTATATTTGCTAATTGTACAAGATCCCACAACAGCACTACAGAAAAAGGAAAAAAATAAATAACTGTGTAGTATTTTGTGCACTATTTTAGCAATAACATAGTAAGATCATACCAGTATGAATTGGTTTAGCTACAGAAGATTTGAAAAAGTACTTTAATAAAAAATAGATTAATAATCCACAATTCACATATACCAGACAAAAAAAAATCTACTTCCACATGCTTCCAAAGCACTTCCAAAGAAAAAATTCTTTCTCAAACAGGAATAACTAGCTTAGTAATTTTCCTTTTAAGTTTGCAATATGAACCATCTTGGCTTCCCAACAACTGCAGCGACGCTTCAAGAAGATTTTCCTGATAGCATTTAATTTGTTAATAGGATTTGCATGCACCCTTCCAGAGAAGTATCAAGAAGTATCATTGTACATGATGGCCAGACAAGGAGAAGAATATTTGTGTCATACAAAATCTATCCATGTTCTCCCCACAGAGAAATAATTACATGTTCAAAACTTAGAGAGGTGGAAGAGTCAGCTCAGATTCCACCTAAATCTGTAGGATTAATCTCCATGTCAATTCTAATGGTACAAAAGACCTGAGTGTAATTTCCTCTTTTGCCTTGCGGTATACCAGATTGCAGAAGATTGCATGTATTATTTTAAGGTTCTACAGAGAAAATTTCCCATGGCTTCCCTACAAGGACTTTCAACCACAGTTCAGCTTTTAAGGGGAAAAGCATTGGAAGAAACAGAAACCAAGAACTAAAGGAGTATAGGAAGCAAGTTTCAGAGCAGGCAGAGGTGATAAAAGAGGGAGCAAATTCATGACGGTATCTGAAAATGACAGAGGAAATCTTGGACTGATTAAAGGAAAAAACAAAATTACCACTGACTCTTCCAGGAGAAAAAATTGTGCTGCAAGGGAGAACTGTAAATAAAATCAGGAATCTGAGTTACATCAGCAAGCTGAATTGCCACATTTTCATATGAACTTAAATGCCATGAGCTGATACTGGTAGATGCACAGAAGAAGGGAGCTGCAGTGAAAAGAGTCAGTGTAAACAACTATTGCTGGTGGCAGAATCACCAAATGCAAAAATTTTGATAAAAGGTGAAAACAGAAATAGTTTTAACTTGGAGTATCTGAGTGCAGGCAAGGCATAAGCTTATCCTCACTGTAAGCTGGCAGGACTGCAGAAGCTGCAAGGTAACATTTCAAAGAGACCCAGCTTGCTCAGGAGCCTCAGCCATTGGTCTGGGCATGGCTGAACCTTTAGTTCATCATGGAGGAGCCAGACCCGCAGCTCTAGCTTCTCCAGCCTAAATAACTGCTCTGTCACAACAGAGATACCTTTGGCTACTTGTTTTGGAGGAGGTTCATGGGGAGAGGTTTTGCCTTCTTTGTTCTCAGGAAGAGCATGATGTGTTTTCCCCCTTCCCCCCCCCATATTTTACAAAAGAAAAAGAAAAGAGGAAGGGGCTCTGTAAATTGAATCAAAAAGCAATGAATATTTCTTAAGCTTCTGAAATCGATGTAAGAGTTTGGGCAAAGCTAAAGCAGCTAGAGGCTTCTTAGAGAGCCACAGCAAAAGGGGACTTTACCCCCTTCAAGCACATGGCAATCCCCCACCATGGGGAGAGATGGGAAACAGCCAGTGAGTTCTTTCACCAAGCCTTCCCCTTGCTTTCTATTTTGCCTGTGTTGCAGGGGTCCATTTTAACATGCTGGTTTTATTGTTTTGTTTTGGTTTGTTATTTGGACTGCTCTCCAGCGTCTGACTGCTGAAGAGAGAAAGACTTAAGAAAGGCAAATCCATTTTGCATCAATAACAAAACATCACATTTCTAAAAGAAGGGAAACAACTGATTTTTAGAAACAAGGCTGTACTTTTTTGTCTGTTGGTTCCTACAGAGGAATTATCAAGCCAAAGGAGTCCTGGTGATTGTGTTTTGCCAGCACAGACAGAACAAAGGATTATTAAAAATAATATAAACTGATGACATATGTTACCAGTATTAAAATTGATGCACATTCCTGTGTAGCTTAGGGGGAGCCAGGAGCTGGATTTTATCTTTAACAAAGTCAGGAAATAAAAGCAAACCATTTCAGTCCTATAACAGGGAGGTATTTCTTTCTGTCTGCTTGGAGAGGAGAGGTTGGGGGAAGCAAGTTGTGGTTTGGATAAAACTCAGACAATCCCCCTCCCCCTACCAAGTAGATCCAGTTTGACACAGGTACTTCTGTGAATATTTTTCCCACTAAAAGGTTATGAACTAAAGCCAGGAGCAACCAGATGTCTGTCAAAAATAGCGGGATCACACCTATCATTTTCAGACACAAAACCACATTTTACACAACATTTTAATATCAAGTATTAAGATCTTTCAGGAGTGGTAGCATTTAGAAGTTGCAGCCAGAAATTAGCCAGAAATTGTCCCAGTCATAAGGAAAAAATTGCACAAAAAGCCACCTCTGCTTTGGAAACCTCTCCCATCTAGCCTTTGACTTTTGTACCATCACAAGCAGTTCAAAACTGTTCACTGAGATCTTCCCTCACGTTGCCCCTTAACCCATGCTCACCTGGTCTTTTGCTTGGTCTGGGAATCTTCAAATGAGCCCAGGTTTGCAATTTTTCTCTACTCCTGACCTTATGGTTCCCACAAAGCAAAGGAACTTGTTTGTAATGCTCACACATTATGCTGGGATGGTGCCCTGTCAACACATGCAGTGTTATGGACTGGAAAATCCAAATACAGTTTGCAAAGCCATTGGAGGTTTTCCACAGAGTGCTTGCTAGGGCCTCTCCTAATTGAATTTGCCAAAATTCACATGAACTCAGATTTAATCCAATCAGTTCTACATCACATGTCTTTCAACATTGACAAAATATTTTTTTCTAATTGCGAGTCTCTTATGGAACCAAATGAATCAGAAAGGGATTTAAATGAAAACCAGTCCAGATTGTTCTACACTTTAACCTTACATCTGTGCTTAATTAGGATGCTCAATTTCCCTAAACTCAAGTCATAAAATGGAAGTAATCTGTGGCCTGTTTGTCAGTCATTATAGGGCAGCAGACCTGCAAATCAGGGCAGGCTCAAATGCACAGGATCCTGTTCAACGTGGCCATTGAAGGAAACATGGGAGATGTTATTGTGCAGCAAGCTGGAAGGAAGACAGGAGAAAAGTTTGCTGAGAAAGACACATGTGAATTACCTGTGTGCTGAGAATGTGGCTGAACCTTGAAAGAAGGGAGCAAACAGACATGCAAAACATGTGTGATTATTTAAGTTCCCCCATTCCATCCACATGAGGCTCTTATGGAAGGCCTGATAATAGCAGATGCTGGACAGTATCTTCAGCCACAAAAAAGGCAGCAGCCTCCTCTTCACATCTAAGCTCTTCCTTTAATAGTACCAGCACCTTTGGCTGGTATAATCTTTGAGGGTGTAATTTTGAGGCATTATAAAGTCCTCGGTGGCAGCACCACTATCCCAGGCTTGCCCTCTGGTCCTGGTCCTGCACACCCTGCAGGCGACCCATCTTTCCCTCCTGGTGCAGTCATGTAAGGGGCTGTCTCACAGAGCTGAGCAAGTTAAATTCCCCATAACCCTTTCCAAGGGCTTCTCTAAGGACCAGGATCATTTCCCTGGCTCAGTCTTGCAGTGCAGTCCCACACAGTGAAACAAAGGCTGAGACTGCAGCAAAGGGCTGGCATCTCCTGGAAAGGCTTTGTCACCAGTGGTCTTGCTGTATAGAGCAATGTCCTTGAACACCTTGGCTCCTTGCAGGTAGCAAAAGTAGCTGCAATTAACCCTCATCATTCAAAGTGTGAGAAAGCCTTGTCATCTAGAGTTGTTTAAGATGCACTATCCAGGACTATGGCAAATCACTGGAGGAAAAATAAACCCTACCCCACACACCAAGGTCTGTCATCATTCATTTCAAACAGGCACTTCAGAGTGTTGCTGTTATGTTGTTTTTTGACATCTTGAGATCTGCATAGGAAATCCCTGTGGACATGCTGTAAATCCATATCTACAGCAGTAAGTTTTCATTGCATCAGTGTTATTAAATATATATATGCACTTATATATATATTATTTGCGATGCTGAATGAACAATTGGCCTTTAACTCCTCCTAGACTATTAGGTCGTACTATAGGTCAGTGAAAAAGTAATTTTCCCTAGATTTGTAATAAGGTCTGGGATCTGACCTATGACCCCAATGTCACAAGGTATTCATTATCTCCACACAGATGATATACAGGCAAAGAAACGTATATTTTTTATAGAACTGGAAGAATTATATTTGATGGATTCATTTTATTAGATGGATTATGTTACCTGGACAAACTCAATTAGCAGACCTCATTAATTTTGAAAATGTAACTTATTTACATTGAGTTATTCTTCTTGTGGCCATTAGCATTCAAAATGTATAAACCGAAGCTCAGGGCAGAGTTGAGTTTTTTGGTTCAGTGGCCAAATGTAAAAAAACATGAAGGAAGAAAAAAATCTCCTAACAAGAACACAAAGATTATTTCTATAAATGCAAAATGCTTAATTTGACATGGTATTAAACCTTTATTTTTCTGGTTCTTAAGTTAATATTTTCCCTTTCATTTTTAAAAAATACTAACATTCAAAATGTTATTTCTTAATGAGAAGCTGAAATGTTTTGCTTCCAAAGCAAGAGAAACTAGCACTTTTGGGGTTTGGAGGTTGTTTGCTTTATCTTTATTTCAGTCTCCTGCCTGTGGGCTTAGGAAACAATTTTCATTAAAAGCTTCCACCCACACTGAGTATCCCTATTTGCAGAAAAATAGTAGTGACATGTAGTAAGCAGAATGTAAAAGGCTAAAGACATAACTGAAAGACATAATTGAAAGACATCTGCATAAAATATACCCATACCAATACAGACAGGGTGCAGGAGTTTTTGGCAAGCTTTGGTAAAGCCTGAGTCTGTGGACCACTTGTCCATATAGTATTGTCCCTCAGCTGATTCCCAGGAGCAATTCTGCCACAGCCATAAAAATCCACCCTCGGTAGGGCAGATGTCTCTGCCTCTCTCCTTACCACAAAAGGGGCGTGAGAGGCCATCAGCAGATTATGAGGTTAATTTTCTAATCTTAGGCTTCTTAACTGGATGTCTGGATTGAGCTACGATTGGAGAGAGATAAAACCCCACCTGAAACCAAGCCACCACACATGGCAGTGCAACAGTTGGAGGGGGCTGGAGGGGGTGATTCCCCTGTTGTTGCTGCTGCAGGGGGGATCCAGGCAAAGTGCCCAGGCCAGGTGTCTTACATGCATGTGGTTAGAGTTACTTGAGGTGAATCCCATCCATCTGCATCCTGGAAATTCTCTGGTGATTGCGTTAGCACAGAGCTCAGTATCCAAGATGAAGCACCCCTGAGCTCACCTCTCCCAGTTCCTGCACCCCAGAGCTGCTGTGGGAGACCCTCAGTAGAGGGAAAGCTCACAGGGGAATGCAAGGTCTGCCTAGGGTTGGGATATTAGTTTGAGTTATGCCCAGGGTTTTTTAGGCTTCATAAAACCACAAAGCCCAGAGCTCCGGGGACATAGACAGTGAAAAAGGCATGCCAAGGGCAATGCAGCACTTCCCCAACCTTGCTCCCTCCTTTCTTTGTGGCACTTGCCCCAGCTCAGTGCTGTATTGCTGGCTCTGCCTAGGGTTATTAGGGTTATTATTAGGGTTAGGGTTAGTAAAACCACAAAGCCCAGTGCTCCATGTACACTAACAATGCAAAAAGCATGCCAGTGCGAGCGTGGCACTGCCCCAGCCTTGCTCTTTTCTTGTCTTTCTGCTTTGTGGCAGCCTTAGCCCATTGCTTTTGCTTCAGCTCTGCCTAGAGTTAGGTGTAGGATTAAGTTTAGGGTTACGCCTAGGGTTAGGGTTCAGAAAGCTAAAATGCCTAGAGCTCCTGGGACACTGACAATGCGCAAGGCATGCCAAGCAGACTGCAGCACTTCCCCAGCCTTGCTCCTTTCTTGTCTTTCTGCTCAGTCCCAGCCTCAACTCAAAAACATATTTCCAGCTCCGTCTAAATTTAGGATTAGGATTAGGTTTAGGATTAGGGTTATTCCTAGGGTTATGCTTCACAAAACTACAGAGTCCAGAGCTCTACAGACACTAGCAATGTAAAAGGCATGCCAAGGGTGTAGTGGCACTGCCCCAACCTTGCTCTATCCTCATCTTTTTTTGTGGCACTTCTCTCAACTCAATGCTCTAATGCCCGCTCTGCCAAGGTTAGGGTTTTTCCTAGGCTTCGGGTCAGGATTAGGATTTGGGTTGGGGTACGCCTAGGTTTAGACTTCAGAAAACCTCAAGGGCCAGAAGTCCACAGACACTGACAATGCGACCATGGCACTGCCCCATCTTGTTCCTTTATTTTCTTTCTGCTTGGTGCCAGCCTCTGCCCACTGCTGTTTTTTTGGAACATCCTGGAGTTAAGATTAGGATTAGGGTTTAGTTTACACCTGGGCTAGGGTTTAGAAAACTACAAAGTCCAGAGCTCCACAGACACTAACATAAAAGCCATTCCTAGGGGACTGCTGCACCACACCAACCTTGCACCCTCTGCATCTTTCTTTGTGGCACTTGTCTCGATACAGTGCTCTATTGCCCACTCTGCCAAAGGTCAAGGCTTTGCCCAGGTTTAGGGTTAGGATTAGGGTTAGGGTTGCACCTAAAGTTAGGCTTCTGAAAACCTCAAAGCCCAGAGGTCCTGTGACCCTGACAATGCGCAATGCATGCCAAGGGGAGTGCAGCAATGCACCAACCTTGCTCCCTCCTCTTCTTTCTTTGTGGCACTTGCCTCAACTCAGTGCTCTGTGTCTGGCTCTGCATAGGGTTAGGGATTTGCTAGGCTTCGTGTTAGGATTAGGGTTAGGATTAACACCTAGGGTCAGTGTTCAGAAAACCTCAAAGCCCAGTGCTCCAGGGACAGTGACGATGCGAAAGGCATGCCAATGCCAGTGCAGTGCTGCACCAACGTTGTTCCTTTCTTGTCTTTCTGCTTGGAGCCTGCTGCATCCAAAAACCATATTCCTTGCTCCACCTAGGGTTAGGCATAGGGTTAGAGTTAGGTTTACACCTAGGGTTAGGGTTCAGAAAACCACAAAGTCCAGTGTTCCAGGGACAGTGACAGTGTGAAAGGCGTGCCAAAGGGAATGCAGCACTTCCCCAAACCTTGCTCCTTCCTCTTCTTTCTTTGTTCAACTTGCCTCAATTTAATGCTCTATTGCTGGCTCTGCCTGGGATTAGTATTAGGATTAGGGTTAGGGTTACTTTTAGGGTTAGGCTTCAGCAAACCACAAAGCCCAGAGGTCCTGGGACGCTGACAATGTGAAAGGCATGCCACAGGGAGAGCACCACTGCCCCAGCATTGCTCCCTCCTCCTCTTTCTGCATCCCACTCTCCTCAGCCCAATTCTGTATGTCCGGCTGCACCTAGAGTTAGGATTATGGTGCCAGTTATATTTAGTGTTAGACTTCACTAAACCACAAAGCCTTGTGCTCCAGGGATGCTGACAATGCCAAAGGCATGCCAAGGGGAGTGCAGAACTACACCAGACTTGCTCCCTCCTCTTCTTTCTTTGTGGCACTTGCCTCAGTTCAGTGCTCTAATGCCGGCCCTGCCAAGGGTTAGGGATTTGCCCAGGTTTAGGGCTAGGATTAGGGTTAGGGTTATGCCTAGAAGAAATGCACAAAGCCCATTGCTCCAGGGATAATGACAATGCAAAAGCCATGCCAGGGGAGCATGGCACTGCACCAACCTTATTTCTTTTTTGTCTTCCAATTTGGCAGCAACTTCAGCCCACTGCTGTTGCTTCGGTTTTGCCTAGAATTAGGATTAGGATTAGGGGCAGGTTTACGCCTTGGGTTAGGCTTCCCAAAACCTCAAACTCCAGAGATTCACAGACACTGACAACACTAAAAGCATGCCAAGAGGACTTCAGCAGCACACCAGCACACCAACCTTGCTACCTCCTCATCTTTCTTTGTGGCACTTTCCTCAACTCAATGCTCTATTGCCAGCTCTGCCAAGTGTTTGGGATTTTTCTAGGTTTATGGTTAACTTTAGGGTTAGGGTTAGGGTTAGGTTTGCCTAGGGTCAGTGCTCAGAAAACCACAAAGCCCAGTGCTCCAGGGACACTGACTATTTGAAAGGCATGCTAATGTGAGCGCAGCACTGCCGTATCCTTTTTCCTTTCTTGTTTTTCTGCTTTGCACCAGCCTCAACCCACTGCTCTTGCTTTGGCTCCACTTAGGGTTTGGATTACGTTTAGGGTTAGGGTTATGCTTAGGGTTAGGGTTCAGAAAACCACTAACCCCAGAGATCAGGGACACTTTCTGTGCAAATTGCATGGCATGGCATGGCATAGCATAGCATGGGCAGTGTGATGTTGCACCACCCTAGCTCCCTCCTTTTCTTTCTTTGTGGCTTTCATCTTCTACCAACACCATATTTCTGGCTCTGCCTATGGTTCAGTTTAGTGTTTTTGTTAGGGTTTTGCCTTGGTTTAGGCTTCGCAAGACCACAAAGCCCAGAGATCCTGGGACACTGACAATGCGAATGGCATGCCAAGGGGAGCACAGCACTGCCCCTGCCTTGCTCCCTCCTCTTCTTTCCCTTTAGCTCTTACCTCTGCTAAATGTTGTAGTTCTGGCTCCGCCTATGAGGAGGATTAGGGTTGGGGTTCCTATTACGCCTAGGGTTAGGCTTCACAAAATCAGAAATCCCAAAGCTCCACGGTCACTGACACTGTGAAAGGCATGCCAAGGTGAGCACAGCACTATCCCTCCTAACCCTAGATAAGCTGAGGGGAAATCATTTGACTCAGGCTGGCATAAAGCAGGGAGACAAGGTAGGAGAAAGGATGGGGCAGTGCCACTCTTCCCTTGACATGCCTTTTGAATTGTCATTTTCCCTATATCTCTGGGCTTTGTGGTTTTCTCAGAGCTAACCCTAGGGCTATTTTTGGAAGAAAGACAAAGTGGTATTCCTGCTGTCTTCCACTGCAGAGCACATCCTCTGAGAGCTTCTCTAGACAACAGTAGTTAAGAACAGCCATTAGTGGCCAGTGGCTTGGCTGAGGACTGGCAGTGGGCTTGCAATGCAGTGTGATTAACCAACTCTCTGATACTGAGGATCCAGCCCATAGAGTAAGGTCCACTACTGTATTGTCAGCATCATGAAGCAGCTTTTATTTTGAGACTGAGATACTTGTGTGTCCATCCACTGAATTTCTGTTAAAAGACTTGGGATAAAAATCCCTTACAAGTGAGAAGAAATTTACAGTAGAGAACTGACCTATAAAACCAATGCATTTCCATTGCACTAATCCAAAACATATTTCAGGTCTGCAGTCCGAAAAAAGTCTTGTTAAAATGACTAGGCTGTTAAAATTATGGGTGTAATGCAGCAAGCCTCTATATTTTAACAGAATTTTCCTGTTTTGGGCTGTAGTCCTAGGAAATTTTCTAATACAGTGACTTCACTCCTCAAAAAACAGTGGGATGTTTAAAAGTAAGGAACATCCCTGGAACTTCAGAGCAAGCAGCTTACAAGTCCCCCTGCCTTTCGGATTTCTCCCCCTCCTGCTCATTCTGCATCATCTCTCATACTGTCCTTTACACCTGGAACATTTTGGCCTCTTTCTATCTGCCAAATATTTTCCCTTCTCCATTTCAAATTCCTCCCTAACTCACTAACTCACTTCCTTCTGACTTCTTGGATCTGGGGCCCCATTTTCCCACACTGAAGCTCACTCACTCAGGGGGAGAAAACCAGACGGCCAGTGCATGTGCTCTGCAGTCACCTCTCAAAGCCCAGGATATGTGCACACATGCACAGTGACTTGGAAGATGACTCCCAGCAGTCAGGACAGGGGTGTTTCATGTTATCCCAGATTATTAAACTCTTTTATTTTAGGAGGGTGCCCACAGTACTTGTACTAGGATCCTCCAGTACTTGTATAGAAGTCAGAGGCTTGGAGAAGGGAAGACTAACATCCAAATTTTTGTGAAAGTCAACTTCAGTTCCTAAGGACTCCAGGTCCTGCTCCAGAGCCCACTGAATTATGTGAGGGGAATTCAATGGACTTTTGGGCACTATGGTGGAAGGGTTGCATCTCAGCACAGAATCACAGAATCACCGAGAAACAATAAACTTCTGTCATGCAAAAGAGTCCTTCACTAACAAAGTATATAGTGATAAACATCTTCACAAGCCAGAGAGGTTCTCAGTGACCACTGGGAAGCCCTGTGGACCCTGTAAAGGGAAATTTCTCAGATTTCTGCTCTGGTTGTGGAATTTTACCACAGCCAGAGCAGAAGTTGTGAGAGTCAAAGAAGTATACCTTCTCACATGGGAAGCTGAAGAAAGTTGTTGTAAACAACCTGAAATGTTCTGAGAACCCTCTATCTCACTGGAAGTGTTTTTCAGTCTTGTTGTCCAAACGAGTTTCTCTGTAATTGACCAATGGTGTGAGAGAAGTGTTCATGTTGGGACCAATGCCTGTGTCTCTGGTGTCATGCCTTCTAGCAATCTGGGTTATAAAAATGGAGGAGTTTTGTCAATAAATGGCCTTTTCCCCCAGAAAGTCCATGCCGCGTTCTGTCATCCTTTGGACTCAACAGCAACAAAGCCCCTGTGTGTTTGTGTCTTTTTTATTCAACCAGTATAGAAATGAAACTTCAGCTTAAATCCACTCCTATTATTAAGTATGTTGAGAGAATGGGAACCGGAGCAAAAATAAAGCTAACAGATCTATAATTTCTTCCTCTTCCTATCCTCTTGCTTCCAGATGTTGCAGTCATCAACATTTCAGACATTATAAAAGGTGGTAAACATGAAAGGTTTTATAATAAAACAAATCACGAGTGTGACAGAACACTTCATAGCAATATATTTTATTAGCATAAAGATTATAGCACAAGGGTAAGATTCAACAGAGACAAAGTCACCTATCTCACCCTTGTCTGTGTCCACTCTCACTAATTCACTCTTCCCACTCTGCAATGGGAAAACATTTTCCTTGTTCAACATTTTGCTCCCAGTGTGGCTGGAGAGACCCTCTGTATTTTCCTTGATGTCCCTTGGAAGCATTATCTCTAGCCAAAGTTGGGTTTTCCTGACACCATTTCTACCTATTTCTGTATTCCTCTTTTATAACACATCTCTGCTTCCACCACATGTATGATGCCTTTTTGCATTGGAGGTCCACTGCCCTGCTTACTCAAAGGAGTCTTCTGATGTCTGCCTGTCTTAGTGAGTATCAGAATCAACTGGTTTTTTTCTTGGAGAATGCTTGAAAGCATATGTCTTTGAAAGCATGCCAGCTTTTCTGAACTCCTCTGCCTTTCAGAGCTGTGTCCACTGGGATCTCACTTAGCAGTTTTCTAAATAAGCTGAAATCTGCTCTACTAAAGTCCAGCATCTGCTCTCTGTTACTCTCCTTCCTCACTCCTTGGAGGACCTCCCACCCCACCAGTTGTTGGTTCACACATCCCCAACCCATTCTCCCTTGTCACTGAATAGCAGACATCATTATCCCTGGTTGGCCTCCCTTGTGCTTATTTTGAGAAGTCATCCCTGATGCCCTTCACAAACCTCCTGTGCTGCTGGTGTTCCACACTTCCCTTCCAGTAGAGGTCAGGAAGGTTAAACTGAGAAGCAGGGTCTGTTCATCAGGCCTCTCCCCAACCCACAGGCTCTTCACTGTCCATGATCCATCCCACTGAAGAGATCCTTATAGCCAGGCTGATCCTTCACAGTGAGAGCAAGCCTCACATCCTCATCTTCCCTGTCAGTCTCTCCTGAAGAGCTGGCACCAGCCCATGGCAGCCACCCCCGGCGTGCAGGCTGACCCACCACCTCTCAGTTATTCCAGCAACACTGCAGTTATGTGGGGAAAAAAATCTTCTAGTTTTCAATCTTGTTGCAGCACATGGGCTTCTTTTGTAGGTCTGTACTTGCAGACAGGGGCTCAGGAAGCAGAAATACCTGCATGCTTTGGGTAGGACAGGAGGACCCAGCACCAACGGCAGCTCTTGTGGCCAGCAGCTGGCCTTTGAGCTGAAGAAAGCACAGACAGTGCCAAGCACTGGCAGCAGCAGGCTTAGTTCGTGGACAGGGGCACTCTGCAGGGGTCTGTACCTATTCCCCTTGCATCTCCCCCACAGTTCCTTCATGCCTTTGCTCCTGTCAAGGGGGACAAGGATGGCACCAGGATGTGTAAAGGTAGAGAGGTCCAGGAACATTCAGAGGCAGTTGGAGAGGTCGTTTGCTGCGTGATGCAAGTCTAGGGCTGAATAATTCCAAGCTGACCAGTGTGCTGGAGTCAGCAGAGACCTTAGAGAAGCACAGGCTGCACTTCCAAACCACTGTTTCCTCCACACTCCAAAGCATGCAGTATGCCTTTCTATCAAATAGCTCTGAACATCTTTCCCTCTCAAGTGGCTAACAAATGTGTTCAATTATGTGGCAAAGCAGATTTTCAGATGTTGACAAAGCCCTGTTAATCAGGAGAGCAGAGCTCTATCTACAGAGATACACCATGTACAAGGAGAAATTTCAGCACCTCATTAGAAAAATAAATCAGTGTCTTCTCTGAGCTTGTGGCACGGGCAAAACATATCCTCATATGGTATAAGCACTTGGTGAGATGACTGTCATAGCTTTACCATGATTTCACCACACGAGAGTAAAATGGCCATTCCAAACTGACACAAATCAAAATTTTATGCTACCCTAGGGCATGTTCTGCCTCCCCTTCTTGTGATGATCTCTATCAACCATCAGATCATATAATTTAATATAATACAAAATATGGACCTCTTGACATAGATCACCTCCTGTACCCGAGGAGGGACAATTCTAATTTATACCAGATTGCTTCAGACTACAAGAAACACCATTTCAGCAGAGGGCTAGCCAAGCACAGGTGTGCCTCACACTGTCCAAAAATGCCTTTTCCTATTCTTCTTCTTTCCACCCAAATGGCAGAAGATGTGGGAGGGAGCTGGCAGCACCTCTCTTCACCAGCTGAGAATGATACCAAGCCCCAGTTAATGCACTCAAGGGTCACATCCAAGATGTTCTGTACATCAGTGAAAGGAAAAAGAATCTGCTATTTTACTTTCATAAAGAGCCACACATCAGCAGGAAAAAAAAAAAAAGGAGAAAACTTCAGAATTAAAGGCATGAGAATGTTTAATATATTGCCAGAATGTCAACAAAAATTAAGCAAATTCCAAGGAATCTAGAGAAAATGATCCCTTTGAGTCAAACAGTAATAAAAGTCTGCAGTGATATAGAGATGATCTCATGCTCATGGTTATTTCCCATTTGCAGCTTTATTCTTGGTATAGTTTTGTGGGGTTTTTTTAACTCCCAGATGCTGTAAAGTTAATTGCACAATCGCTTGTGTATTACAAAAAAAAAAAAAAAGCATAAATAATACTGGATACATGAGTCACTACAGTGCAGCACAGAATGAAGGAAAGTGATCATCAGAAGAAAGAAATTTATACATAGCTCCAGACCTGAAATTCTTCAGTATTCTTCAGGCAGATCCTGCTTTTTGCAAGGGAGAAATTTTCAGCTCAGGTTGAAAATTGCTGGGAGCCTCCTCTGTGCACAATCTGGAAGAGTAGCAGAACCCCAGCTGGAAAGTAATGCTTGCCAGTGAAGGGCAGTATAAATGCAAACACATCTAGAGGAGTGTCTTTTGCAGATCAGTATGTCATAAACCCTCTGCTCATTGTGCACAGCAAAATGTAAGAAGCTGTGTCTTTTAAGGGCCAATTGTTTTGAGAAAAATATGTGCTTGAGTACCACTGGCATCCATGCAATGAATAACTGTGCCACCAGCCTGGTTCTGAGAATGTATTAAGTGACTCAGCACAACTGCAGGATTCCAGGATTTGAGTATATAAATATGTGTGTGCAGGTTCACAGTAATATTTGCAAAGTGTAGATGTTCCTCCCCTTTTTAAAAACCCAATGCATTAAAAATTACTGAAAAATTACTTAAAAATACGTACAGCTGGCTTCAAAACAGCATTCAAGCTCCTCAGCCTCCGTTCTCCTTCCTCCTTCAAAAATAGTCACATTCACTTCCTCACTGGAAAGAGTATACCTGTGAGCAAAGACCAAAGAGATCAGCCACCCACTCATTCTCTTGAAAGAAAACACTCTGCTTGTTGAAAGACAACCAGCCATCCAGATTTGGGCTGTGCTGTACATTGGGTTTTGGGCTGTAACATATGATTGAGCCTCCTCCATGAGGATCCCAACCAGGCAAGTCACTAAATACCCATCTCAGCAGACAGGGGATGATTCTCATGCTGGAATGTGGTGTCACCTGCCATCGATGGAAAGGTGCTCGTGTATAAATAGCAAAAGAGAGGACAGATTTAATGGAAGCCAAATTCTGGAGACAGATAATAGGGATCTGATGGTAGCATCTGGCCTTTGGTGATAACATTAAAATTAGCAGATAGTTTGTCTAATAAGAACTGGTGAAAGCTAAGAGATTTTTAGGAAATAATAATTCATAGATTCAGAGAACTCGAGGCATAGAGTTGTCATTTCATTTTTTAACAACCATTTTCTGCTTTTTCCTATCTTTCTTCTGAAGGCTAATGGGTCATATTTTGGCACAGAAGATAACAGTTCACTACCTTTGACTATTTGTAGTTAACTCTTAGACTCTGCCACAAGGGCTTGGGGATTACTTTGTAAAACAGATTTTAAAAAATATTTCCTACTACATTTGTCAGGTGATGAGACATTTTATTAACTTTCTTGCTATGAATTTTTATCAGGCCAATGAGGAATATTCATTCCTAAGGGGTTTAAACTAATAAAATTGTAAAATGAAAAGCTGTAACAAGTGCTTCGTCTCTTGATTGCTATGTTTTTAAACTGAATCTCATCTTGTAACTAATCCCAACTATTTCTGCTTTTGAAAATAGTTAGGTTTTCCTTTGCTGCACTGTGTATTTTAAAGCCCTGACACCTGGATCCTGTGAATATGTAGGAAACAAAGTTTCATCTCAAAACCAAAATGAAAATCTCCAAGTGTTATATAAAAAAATATAAACCTGTGATTTATGTAGGTTCCTAAACTGACCAGTTTTAGAGCCAAGAGGAATTGTTGTGATTGTCTCACTACTTTCCATATAATTGAGCCTCTAGAACTTCCCTCTATTAATTTGTGCTTCAAGATTAAAAGCTGTACTTGCAGCAGAGTCGCTCTTTTAAAAAAAAAAAGTTTCATTTTGATTTTAAAATCTCCATTAATGAAGAATCCAGCACAATTCTTTGTAAATCATTCCAAATGATTAATTACCCCTAATGCTAAGAATATGCACCTTCTTTTTTGGCCTGAATTTCCCTCATTTGAGTTTCCAGCCACTTGTCTTATTAGTCACTGTACCTTTGTCTGCCAAACTGAAAAGCTCTGTATTCCCTACATCTTTTCTTTGTGGAGGTACTTACAAGCTATGGTCAAGTCACTGTTAACATTCTCTCTTGGATGCTGCTTTCTCTATTAGCTATCCCTTAATTATTCTCAGAGCTCCTCTCTGAACCCACACCAATTTATTTTTACAAACTTTTTGAATTTTGAGCAATGGATCTGGACATAGAACCCCAACAAGCACAGCCCCGGTACCAAGAATGGTGGCAATAGCCCACTCCCCATTTCTTTTTTTTTATACCAGCAGGAACTGATTTAGCCCTTCTGGCCTTAGTGCCATGCTGGGAGATCATGCTCAGGTGACTTTTATCCTGGCCACAAATACAAATACCATTTCCAAAATTTTTTACTTCAAGCAGAGCTCTCCTGGAAGTGCAAACTGCATGCTCTGTTCCCAGACTGGTCATTTCACATTCAGTCACCCCAAAATACTTCTGCTTTGACCAGGTCCAGCATTTTCTCTCTCTACCAGTAGCTGTCTCCAAATCATTGTCTCAGCTGTTAGGAACTCCATCCCTGATTCTCAAATTATTGCTAAAAATGGGAAACAGCAAGAAAGCAAAAAACCCCAGGGAATGTGTCTCCTTGATGGAAACTCCCTGTTTACAATCAGATTTGGACACACCACTGAATTTACTTTCAGTCTGTTTATTGTGTGACATTGAATTTATAACATTCTGATTTGTTATTCAAGATATGTGGTCCTATATGCAATAATGCTGGAATTTTATTACACTGCAAATGCTATTACTTCTATAAACCAAAGTTGTAATCACAGTAAAATTTGTCCTGAGCTAGTCTGACAAAATTCTTCTATAAATAATTATTAGTGACATTTTCTTTCTTTAAGTGATTATTAATCTGGTCCATATATGCTCTTCCATTACTTTGTCAAGAATGCTATCCAGAAGTTTTGATTACTTGAGATATCTCTTCTGCTTTTTCTAAATATGAGTGCATCTGCTTTTTTCCTGAAATCTTCCTATTCCCCAGAATTTACTGAAGCTCAGCATTAATGATCCATCATGCTTCTTAGCTCACAGCCTGAAATTCTTGGACATAATAATATGAAAAGTACTATTTTGGTAACTATAATTTAACACCGTCTTTAGACCCTGTGACAGAGGGATTATTTTATTATTATTGCATTACTTAAATACACTATCTGTTTTATTCTCTCTTCCTCCAGTCAGGATATAAAAAGGTTTATTGAATATTTCAGTCTCTTATTGACAATTCTGCCATGTCTAACTCATTATCGAAACAACACTTTTATTGAGATCCCTTTTGCTCTGTAGATACTCAAAAACTCCTTCCACTGCCTCACATTCCGCTGGCTACAGCTTTCCCTTTATATCCTTTTTCTCTCTTTATTGATTTTCCTAATTTCATAATTTATCCTTACTACAATTCACTTTTATTTTTTCCAAATAAGGGTTTTTAATTGCTATGAATTCTTTCTCTTCCCTTATGCACCTGACTGGTTTTAAACCTTATTCCTTGACTTTATGTTTTTAGCACTTGGATAATTTATAAAAAATTATAAAATAATTCACTCTTTCATATTTTACCTTTTCAGGTCTTCTAAGCTGGCTCATATCTTAACTATACTCTTTTTGTGGAGTGGGACCCTTTTAAGCTCTAAGTAAATTTATTGCTAATGTGAACTTCAAGTTCTTTACATAAACAGATATTGTCAATCCAAGTCTGAACAGCTTCTACCTCTCAGATCAGCTTCTGTCTGTTAAGATGAGGCCAAATCCCATTGGCCTCACTCAACAAATGATTGACAACAAATTGTCCTGTGTTGGTTGTCACCCTTTCTGAGCTAGAATATTGTCATCTGTAAGTTTGCAGGATTTCAAGGGTATTTTAGTACTTGGCAGCGTGAGACTTCCAACACGTGTCATTCAGACTGAAATCATCCACAATAGCACAGCTTTTCTTTTCCTACACCTGATAGAAGGGTGTTTAGGCAGCCAGTCATCCTGCTTTCCAGTGTGATTTGGCAGTCAGCAATAGGCACCAGCAGCTCCCCGTCTTCTGCTTTATGTTTTGGAACAGCAGCCCATAAGCATTTAAGAGTACTTGGCAGTGATTCAGAGGCAGCTGTTGCTATTTTCAATGTAGACTGCCTTACTCTGTTCTTTTATGCAAATTCCATCAGTCCTTGAATAAAGGTTTCGTACCACTGATTTTAACACTTCAGTCATGTCAATTTTCCTTCTGGTGACTTGTAATACCAAGTGGAGTATGTGTGCACTAATCAGTGAGCAAGTCCCTTTCTGTTTGCTTATTACTGGGATCCCTGCAATCCTGGAAGCAATTAGAGACTTTTCTTCAGGTCCCTGGCACCTTGATTAATTTTGTTCTGGGTATCTTGATTTTCCTGCTTTCTCTTTCCTCTGCCAGCTTGTCCTTTTATTGTTTTTTAGTTCAATACCTTTCAGACCAGCCTAAGCAGCCCATATCTCAAAAAAACTAGTTTCCATCTGCTGTGATTACTTCTGAGACTAGTTAACCAGCCTTTCCTCTCCACAAGAGAGACAAAAATTCCCTTAAACAAAAACAGTCTGCCCAGTGCCATTTACCTCACCAGCAGCTCATTTCTGGATAGCATTTGGTTGCATCTTCATTCTGTCTGTGGTCTCTGGATCCATGTAGTCCTGGGTCACAAATGTTAGGCATGGTAGAGGCAACAGGACTGAGGGAGTGAGAGCCTTCTCCTCCGCTGAGAACAAATCCACCCAGACCCACTCTAATACGGCTTTTTTTAAAGGAGAGTGAAATTTTGCACCTTCTGATTTCATAAAAGTGTAGGACTTCACCTCTTGGCCATCAAGAATTTCTGCCATTTTGGGTTTCCTCTCACATCACTAACTGGGCTGGATCAGAGAGGATGTGGGGGACAACCAGGGCTCAGCTGATACAGATGGGCATCAGACTTCTCAGAGCCCTCAGAGAGCAGGTAAGGGACCACAGGTTCATTCCTTGCCAAATACACTCCCCATCTGGTTGCTTGCCAGCTGGACCTCTGGTTCCTCGGTGCGGGGTCTTTGGGAACATCGCATGCTGAGATGCTGGGGTGCCCTCTGGGATTTAGGCTGTTCAAGTCCTCCCTAAACATATGGTTTAATTTCAGACAAATATAGCTAGGAAATAGGCTCAATTCCCTCACTTTCCTCACAGGTTGTAGAGGAGATCAATTCAGCAGAAAGATGAAGTTTCATGTGTATCCAGGCAGCTTTATGGCTCAGCTTCTGCTGGATTAAAGGTTGAAATCATGCTGCTTTTGCAGCCTGACAGGTCACACTGGAGCAATGGTCATTCCTTGGCAAGTATGTATGGAGCACAGCAGGTCCAAGTGAGACCTTCCTCAGAGTGTAAGAAGTTTTCTTCCTTCTTTGTTCAAGTCAGCCTGTACTGTAAGATAATTATTTCACTTTTGTTTCCATTCTGTTATTTATCCATTTAGCATCATCCCATACCACCTTCTGTGTGCTGCACTGAGAATCACTGGGCTTTGTGTCTCATCACTGACTTTCCTGCCAAGCATAGTTAAATCCCAAATTCTTTTTGCCCTCTCTGTTTTGTTATTTTATTTTTTTTCAGACATTGATTGTATCAGTAGAGTGAAGGAAAGTATTACAGGGAGAGACAGAGAGGTAAGAGAAGCACTGGAAGGGAAGTCAGCATATATTTGTGCTGTCAGTTTTAATGCATCATTTGTTGACTCTGTATATTTTATGTGGTCCAGAAATAGTTTTTGCATATCTTGTCCATCTTCCGTTTTATCATGAATTGAGATGTTAGAGTTTCATGTTCTTTATTGAGTTTAGACTCCTTTCTTTGATTTTTGGGAGGGACACTAGTTTCCCAGATCTGACAATTGCAGGGGGTCTGTGGAATAACTAATTCTTCCTTCCAATAGGACCTTTTCTGTGGTATTTGATGAGGTGATGTCATGGTTTCACCCCAGCTGTCATCCAAGCTCCATGCAACCTTTCACTCCAAATGTCCCCCCTCTTCCTTTTCTTTCACCCCTAATCTTCCTCTGAAGGGGTCCTCAAAAATTGCCAATGCTGACTACATTGCAAGTTGTCATGGAGGAGTATCAGGAAAAGTTTATAATCTGGGAGTTCCCAGGTACACCCACAGCCCTGTATTAGCCACTGCAAAGAAAACCAGCCCCAGTCAAAACCAGCACAGATGATCATAATAATGTTGTTTCACCTTTAAAATTGTGTTTAGTACTTTCTTTCCAGAAACTGCACAGCACAGTCAGCTCTTGAGCAGAGAATAGGTGATTTTGCAGTCTAAAGACTGAAAAACCCTACTTGTCACACATACACAGACAGACCCCTTTAATCATTAAAAACTGCTGCACTGTCTCTTTTTAAATAGGGAATAAGGACAAGGACAGGGTTAGACTTCAGGAAGTGAAGCGTGGAAGTGAAGTGATTTTTCCCCAAGTAATGTTAAACCCTCAGAAAAAAATATTGGGGGTGGGGGAAAGGGAGAGGAAGCACAACACCTTTTTCAATTCTTTGGAGAGTAACTAGAATTAATATTGGAAAAAAAAAAAATCACAGTGTATCCTGTTCACCACTGCTAGCAGTCTTTAATATTGCCTGCATGACCCTAACTCTGTGCCAGCAGACAGGGCCAACACTGAGGTGCTGGCACCATGTCCTATGGAGCCAGCATGCACCAGCTGATGGCCATCAGGGCTTAGAGTCCCTCACACAGAGATAAAGAGCAATGCTGTGTCCTATGTGCACTTTCAAGGTGGTCTAGTCAGGGTTTTAACATAATAATTTTACAGAAGGAGAAACTGAGGCAAGAAGATACAGAGTTTTCTGCAGTTTATGCAATGGAGCCAGAAATATCCCTTTAATTTTCCAAGTTCCCTAAAAGATGGTTAAATTACACTCCTTAATATTTGTACTATTCAAATACCAAAACAAGGTCATCCCTGCACTGAGGCAATGGCACAGAGCTGTACAGGCTGTCTTAGAAGCACCAGATCAGATTACCTTTCAAATGTCTGTTTCTATGTTTATTAATAGGCACCATGCTTTGACATGAGCACCAAGACCAGTCCAGGCATTCTAGCTCCTGGAAAACAAGGCAAGAGTTTGGAAAGCAAATGGTGGGACAAATTAGGTTGAACTGATACCTACAAGGGTATTTTTGAATTTTGTTTTCTGGAATTGACTGAGAAAGTGTATGTTTATTCTTAATGGAGTGGGGGTTTCAAACTCACCAAAACAAACAAAAGAAACTGCTGGGGGATGCACTTCACAAAATTACCACATGAGGCAGAAATTCAGAAAGTTGCTTCTGCTGTAGTTACAGTGCCCAAATGGAGAGCTGTTGACTGGGCTAACACAACTTAACAGACACGTAAAAACTGGTTTCTAAGTCATCATAGGCAGAGGAAATTCATTTTTCCCTTTCAGGAAAGGGCTAGTAGGAGAGGAGCAATGATTTTCCTTTGCATTTCAGACCAACAATTTGAATCATGCAAGTGCTGCTATACAGGTTCTGTTGGCTGAATCCTGCACAAGCATACGCAGAGGAAGCTAACCACAGGATAGGTATCCTGGTGACAGAGAAGCATTTCAGAAACTGATTCTGGTTTTTCTTGATTTCTAACAGGAAGACCTTGAGAAGATATCTTGAAATACTCATCGGCTGAAGTGGGAAGGAGGAGGGAAATGTGTAGCATTTATGCCTGAAAAGGCAGAGCAAGTGAAACGTTGATGTCAGCTGTGGACACTGTGAACTACCTTTTGCCATCCTTTGAAATGCACGAGCAGCTGCTACATGTATGCACATCCAGGTAACCCAAGAAGAGAGGCAAACTGCAGGAACTGAATGAACACAGTAGAAACCCATTTCCAGCAGAAACTGGAGTGTAAGAGCTGGAGACAAGACAACCTGTCCCTAATTCCTCTTCTCCTTTTAATGCAGTGTCTGATCCTGTAGAGGTTAATACCAGAACTCCACAGACACCTAAATGCTCACTTTCACCACTAATCTGGAATCTAGCAAAACCTCACGAATCCATGGCTAGGTTTCTGTTGTATTTAATAAGAGCACAAAGAAATTCAGTGTGAGCATTTTACATTTTGCTCAGAATTTAGAAATTTAAAATTAGGGAACTTGGAAGTTTCCTTGATTCTCACAATCCTTTGGAACAACTAAACAAGATGTGCATTATCAACAAAACAAGAAACAATGTGGGAGGAAAGAAAAGATATTATCTATGTAAATGAGAAAAAATACAACACTGAAATGACCATCCATTATAGTTCACTGTTTGCAGACACACTTACAAAATAAATTCTTATTAAAAGGGAAAAAAAAAGGAGGGAGAAGTGGAATAATTGCCTTTATGTGTCTGAGAGAGTGTTTTTCCATTAGCTGCAATTAATACAGTAATGGTAAATGAAAACAATTTCCCATTTTGTACTTATTGTGAGGAAACATTAAAGAGGAAAAAAAAAGATAAGTGAAACTAAAAAAACCAAAGCATAATAATTAATATATTGATGATTAGGCATCATCTCTGGCCTGATCGATCATCATGAGGTTTTGGTTTTATTTAATTAGCGTATGGTAATTTCACACAGAATCCCAGTGTGCCGATGAAAACTGGCATGTGAAGACATTGACCTTCTGCTCACATATGCAACATCTTCTTACAGTGCTAACAGCCTATATGCATCAATGCTAAAAGGCTTCTGTCTCACAGGAGAGCCCCTGTATCGGGGGGATATCATTACCGCCTACAGCGAGATCAGAGTTTGGCTCTTCTTGGTGCATGGGAGTCTGGGGAGCACAAGGGAAATTGGGTTTGCCAGAATAATAATTGGGTGCTATAAGATTATGGAGTGCGGCCATAAACTGAAAATGAACAGACAAGTTTCTTTCTGTTTGTTTTATTAAACGCTATTATTGTTATTTATTATGTTCTTGGTCATCAATTTTCTCGAAGCTGCTAACCAAGTGTCACATAAATCCAGCCTGTCCCTTTCTGACCCTTATAACATCATGCAATTTTCCTCATTCACCCTTAATTTGAGGTATAAACTAATGTGAAAACATGCTTTTTATTAAATGGCAAGTTTTCTACTAAATACATTTCATTTGCAGTAGGAAGCAACTGCATAAGAAATAAATATCTCAGCCAGACCTCCTGCATTCTTCTCCCAATATACAAGCAAAAAAATATGCATGTGTTCCATTTGCCAATTGCAAAATAATAATAATAATATTTGATGGACAAAAACTCAGCTGTCAGGAGAGAAGACAGACGGTTCTGCTTCTTGAATGCTATTGACTTCATGGGGCCAATAAAACAACTTGCAAATAAAAGAAAAATGAACTGATTCATGCCCTAAGATTGTGTGACGTAGCTTTTTTCTGTTTGTATAATGTTGTGATTAAATATGGTGGAGCCCTAGGGAGTGAATTTTTTATTTGAAGGTTAAGCCAATATTAGCAAAAAATAAAATAAAATTAATCAAATGGCCCAGAGCATCACAGCCACAGTTGATTCCAAGAATGTTTGGTTACAAAATGAGCAACTGACTAATTGTGTAAATGCTGTTAATTAGCTGTGCAGAGCCCCTAACTGGGCTATTCCCTGTAACTAATAAGAAATCAATTAGCTAATGAAGTGGCCATTAAATGCTATGCTAATCTTAGCTGGGATATTTTTAATGTTTCTTCTTCTTCTTCTTTTTTTTCTTCTTTATGATCCTTCCTAATTGCCATTGCCATACGGAGCTCACAGCTTTCAGCATGTCTAATGAAACATCATTATATCATAACTGGCATTCTTGGAAGAGTTAGTGGCAAACCTGCTTCCCAATTATTTTTAATTGCCAGACATACTCATAACTGGGCCTTCTACCAAGTAGTTCAGATCCCTGCACTGTCATGTAATATACCCAAAGTGTGTGTTTTCTTTTCTTTGCATATGCAGTGTGATGGTAGCGTTGGCCACAATGAGGGATGTGCATAACACCCTAAACAAGGAACCTGGGTGGCTGCCGTTGCTGTTCCTTTGATTGGAGCCTCTGCAGACCCGGCATTACCCTCCCGCTGAACAGCTAAAGCTAGACAAATCCAGATGAGCTTTTACCTTTATTTGAAAACTTCTGGTTCCCATTAAACATTATTCTACACCAACGATTCCGAGCTTCAGGATGCTTGTGCCAAAACACTACAATTTAGCAATTATTATTAGAATTAGAAATTGGGAAGCATGAATCTCTTCAGTGACTCCCACAGATTCTGTCACTTTCTAACAATTCATTATCACCATTTATTCATGTCTATAAATTCCAACTTTGAGGAGGAATAAAATATATCTTTGGGTGTCATGACTGCAAAATCAGTGTCTCCTGTTTAACAGAGACTGCTATAAGAGGATGGAGGCAAGAATAAGTTCCAGTTTTTAAAATACTCCTGCAGAGTTTTTATTTACCAACCCGGCATCTATCTGGTAAGGCCATCATATTTAAACCCTGAATCTCAATGAACTTCCCTAAATCTACTTGTGCTGAAGTAGGTTATGTGTCAGGATTAAACTGGCTCCTCCCCACCCCCCACAATACAATGGTCCTCAGGACATCTGTGCACAAAATACATGCTTTTTAAAAGAATGTTTTCAAAAGAGAATCTTGCCTCTCTCTCTCTCTCTCTCTCTCTCTCTCCCTCCCTCTCTCTCTCTTTCTCTCTCTCTCCTCCCTCCTTTTTTGGATAACATGCAAATTGAATTGGTTAATTCTGCACCCAAGTTTCAGGAAATCTGCCACCAGCAGCTGCCACTGTTTCAGATGTCAGGAGGATGCAGATACACTGTGACATTTTGTTCATTAAATAAACAAACCAGGTTCAGGCTAACAACATTAGGTAGAAAGCCCCATCAATTCTTGTACATTTAGTTCACATAATAGGAAGTGACAATTGTTCCTTAGCTTCATAAGCACTATATTGAAGAACAAAAGGAAAAAGCATACATAATGTGGCAACAGCAACAACAGTTGCCATAAAATCCTGCAAGGTTGATTTAGATTAATGAGGCACATAACTTTTTGCCCAAGGCTACTTAAAACAAATATGGCTGCAAACATGGCTACTAGGGAAGAGAAAAAAAAAGTCAGTATTTTTTTTTCTCTTATCTACCATTTTGGTCTTATTTATTTGATTTGACTATCAAATAAGAAAACTAATCCAGCAATAGTCCCTCTGTACCAGAACAAAAAAAAATTGAAACAGTATAGTAGTATAAAAATAAAAAGAAAACTCAAAAAAAAAATCTCACTTTTGTACATTTCAGTGGCATATTTTATTTAAAAAATGTTAACCAGTACACTGATCTTATATTAAAATGGTAGCTATACTAAAAACTAACACTAAAAGTGTTTTCCATTGTTACAAATAAATCTACCTAAAATACCAACATTTCTGGCTTTTGCATCAATCAAATGTATTCTGGTTTCTGCATCTGGGAATGCAATCTATATTAAATCGTCAAGATAACAGGTACAATTTGTCAGCCGTACATCATATAATATAAAAATCACCAAAACTGCAAATTCAGTAATACTAAACAAAACAAAACAAGTACGTTGCCAAAGAGGAAGAGAGGCCTATCTGAAAAAGAGACTTGGATATTATAGATAAGGCTGTCAGTCAGACTTAGACTGAAAGGTACAGACAATAGAAAAAAATCCTCACACATTAATATGTATAGCACCATGATGTGGCTTTTAATATTCCAAAGGGACTTCAACAACTCCATGGGAAAAAAAGTGCCAAACCTGAGGCTGGCTCATGTAAATCCTTGCCAAGGGCAGCAGTCCCACTGGAGGACGTTACATGGACAGGCGAACGGTCGCCCTTTCCTCACATATCCACCTGTCCCCAAGGCATCTGCAGTGGGGCACTCAGCTGAGGCTGAGTGGGGTGCCTGCTGCCAACAAACAGCAACCCTGGGAACCCATTACCACCGCCTCTGTGATTTTTTTCTGGGGTCCCTCTCCTTCCTGGTCCCTGTCCTCCATGTTGCCAAAACCACAGAAGGATTTTGGAGGATTTTCAAAGGCCTGCCTATGCCCCAAAAGCCAGTGGAGAGATGGGGATGTCATTCTTGGTCTTCCCATCCCATGCTACATCTGGGGTACCCTGTCCCCACAGCAAGATTTGGTGCTCGTACCACATTCAGCTGGTGACTTCAAAAATACATTCTCACACAGACACCTCCCAAGTGCCTCCATCTGTGCAAAGGGTGAAAACAGGAAGTTATTTCAGAAGCAGGTTGTCATCAATTTAAATACAAGGATTTTTGGGCCCTGCTAACATATTCCTGCAGTGCCAGGGATCCCAGGCTGCTTCACCTGCTGTTAGGGCAACTCCTCCCCACATGGGACACACTGAGCAGAAGGCCCACCCTTTCTGAAGTAGAGTGGTAAAAGATGAGCAGAGCAGTTTTGAAGCGGATGTGCACGTCTGTGGTGCCCTGTGGTTTGGAGGGCTCTTGGGTGCCAGCAGAGCCCAAATTGGATGTTGCTGAGAGCAGACAGTGCATTTCCAGTGACAGCCTTCTTATGGTCTCAGGGTGTCCATCAGAAGCCAAGCTCTGGTCCCTCCTAATGCTGCAGGTGGAGAAAAAGCAGAGGCAGTGGCCCAGAAACAGGGAATGTTACATCTGCAGTCTTGCTCCTACTTTCTTTTTCACTCACTTCTATGAAGCCTGCTCCAGGTGTGGTGTAGTCCAAATCAGACAAGCGGGAGAATTTTGCCAGGAAATTGCAAGAATAAAATGATGTCATCAATACCATAACTCCTCAGCTTGGACTAGCTGTTGCTGTGGGACCATGGAAGTTATTTTTGAGGGATCTCCACAGGCAGAGACTTTAAATCAGCCCAAGACCTAGGAGAATATGCATTTTGACTGGAGAATGCTGTACTTCCACCCAAAATTTAAAAAGAAAAAAGCTAGCATTAATTTGTTGGATCATTCTAGAACACATTACATTTAGCAGCAATGGAAGAGGAATCAGGCTGTAACAGAAGCAACTAATTTCTTCATTTCTGCAGACATTTTTCTTCAGGATGAGACTACATGTTCTTAACTTTATGTATTCCCACTTTTTGGAAAAATTCTTAAAATATTATTGACACTCTGCAGTGGATGAGAAGGTTATTTCCTTTTAAATTAGCCAATTAATTTTCCTTGTGTTGCAGTGCCCAACAACACAAAACTTGCATGAATAACATTCCCACAGCGGTGACATGCCTATTTCCAGTAAAAATATAGATACAATTTTAATTTCCTTGATATAAACAGTTTTTTAAGTGTAGAAGCGTGATAGATGATTCTTTGCAAACTGAAATAAGCACTGCAAAATCTGTGAAAAAGGCTAGATACAACAATGTGAGAAGTGGATCAAATTTAGAAGACCTCCCGTTAAAAAAGTAACTGTCATTCTGAGTGGCATTTTCAACAAACAATAAAAGAACAATAACTTCTGCAGTTATTCTCTTGGGTATGTTCTCTGGTATTTCAGTAACAGGCAGATGGAACTTCTTTCCTTCTTCCCTCCCTCCCTCTCTCTCTCTCTTTTCCCCTTCCCCTTCCCCTTCCTTTTTTTTCCTCCTTCTTTCCAGCATCAGGGGTTTGTCATACTGAAGTTGTACACCCAACCCTTGAATTTTCTCCTACAACTAACATGAGAATTTGCATACCTTCATAAGCTTTTGGGTCTAGACTTGCTTTTTTAATGTGGCTGTTAAAAGTTCTCATTGGGGATCAGTACTGGACAAAAACATGTTTTGAACTCTGCATGTTTGGGAAGCCAAGTACCATAGATCATATGAGTAACAAAGAGGGGAAATATAAAGGGGAGTAATTTCATCCAGGGGTTCCATGGAATTTACAAAGTATGACACTAAGTCCCAGTCACTGCAGGTGAAGAGGTCCCCAAGGATTTTAAGATGGGAGGGTGGAATTTAAATAGATTTAAACAATCTTCACACTGTAGCCTATACATCACTAGGGAAAAAAGAGATAAAGCAGGAATACATGTAACAGACTATTTTTTAATTAATATTTCTTTTTACTTTTGAAGTCCACTTTGAAAAGTACTGAAATTACCCCCAGAACAAAAGAAGGAAGAAAATTCACACTGAACCTATCATCACCTCCCAGCCTTCATAGAACACCGCAGCCACTGTGTTTCTTTCAAGCATTGAGCAGCTCAGTAGAGGACTTGGGACCTTTGAAACACAGGTGATGCCTTCCCCTTTTCCCGTAGTGACTGCAAGTTTCACAGCCTTGCATCTCTTTCGTCCCAAGCTATTTCTTCAAACACCAATTAAATAAATGCCCATGCTTTGTGACTGTAAGATTTTTAGCTGTAAAAGCTGCCTGGTGGTACTTTGCCTCAGCCAGCCTCTACTAACGCTCTTTCAGCTCCCCGGGCCGGCAGATCTGCGCCGGTGCTGTGTGTGTAGTTAACAGCTTCCCCCGAGCAGCCACAGAGGTTGCCACTAACTCAGGGAGCTCGTGTGTACATGGGAAACGCAGCCAGGAAATTAAATTTTGCCTCCCCATAATTAATAAGGGCTAAATATATGTGTGTTTGTTGTCACTTTTTAAAGCACTGAAGCCAAATCAAAAAAATATGAGCATTTTGGTATGAAAAGTAAATATTTTTTCTAATAGAGTTTTTTAAAGAAACCCAATGCTGTGCAATTTTGCAATTGAAAAAAAAAAATCCCTTTTTTCCAAAGTTTTTTTAAGGAATTCTTTAACATTGCTGAGGCTGGTTCGTGGCAGTAAGTAAGCATGCATTAAATGTGTAAGCACATGAGTTATCTCACCGACTTCAATGTGCCTGTTTTCATTCTGAAAGCGAGCACAAGCTTCAGAGCTCCACAGAGTGAGAGGCTAAGTTAGGAATCCTCCTGCTAGGCATGTTGCTGGGGATTGAACACTTTGCAGAGGTCATTACACAGAATTCTGTCCTTACGAATAAACCATGATTTTTATGAGAACTGTTCTGTGGAAATTCTGTGACCGTACAAGTGCTTGGCAAAACAGGAGAAACAATATGCAACTGATCTGCTTGACAGCATATTGCCAGCACATTTTTAGGGGAAATGCATTGAGCCCTGAAAAGAGATAATAGGTGTTCTGTCTCTGAAATATCCAGAGCATCTCTTGGAGCATGGCGTGAGCTGTGCTGTGCTGTGGAAACAAGTTCCAAGGACTTTAATAGTTCATACATCATTTTGCTACTCTGCAAAATCCTCTGTAAATTCAGACTGAATCAGGCAGAAAAAAAAAAAATCCAAGTGTGTTTTTTTTTTAAAATAAATGCGTGAAAATCACTTAAAGATACAGGTAAATCTCAGGTTTTGCATAATTTTTAAACAATTGTGCACTGGGCATTCCAAGCTTCTTTTTAAATTTGATTTTTTTAAATAGAGGTCTTCTTGTTTTCGTTCCTATTAAGCCTCCATTTTGAAAGCATACTATTTGTTCTCTGTTTTAAGCAAAATGAACACTGGATCTTACAAGAAAAATTTGTAAAATCAGGTTTAATTTGTGTCTTTATCATGAGCTGGTTTTTCATTGTGATTAAATATGCAACCTACGGAAAGATAGGCTATCAATTTGAATGATTCTGTCAGAAAGCACTTAAAGGAGGCAAATATCAGAATTGATATCTAAGATGTGTCAAGGGAGACATTTTAAAAAATTATTTAAAGCTGTATAATACCACTGAGAGCTGTAGAGAACCTATGTAAAATTTTGGATAAACACCTCCGAGCCCGCTTTGCAAAAAATGATTTCTGTAACACAGTGAGCAGAAAAACTACATTTTGTGCTTATCTCATTAATCCAATAATTTCATGCAAAATTATTGTAATTACCTCTATTGAAGCACCGTGTACATCTATGTCAGTGTGTATATTATAAATAATAAATTATTATTATTAGAAATGGTTGAATTATTCATTGACGATAAATTATCTGACAAATTCAGGCACTTTTTTCCTGCTTGTAACTTGTTTATTCTCTGAAAATATTCCTTTTTGAATGTTTTTTGAATAATGAAGGTTATTCAGCCTGCAAATCTGAACTGCTTGTTAGATTGCTCACAATTTGATTAAATGTGAATTACGTGTGAGGCATGAACATGTTGGTCACATAAGTCCGGGTCTGGTTGAGTGGCTGGTAGGCTGGAAGAGGGTCCCAAGGATCTGTGGTTCGGGGTGGTCATTGCAAAAGCACAGACCCCTCTTGGAGCTACACCTCTACGGCTTCTCACCCAGCTTGTCATCAGCGTTCACAGCATGTCATGTACTGTCTCCCTTGAAAGCTGATAATGTGACAGGGATCATGAGCTTAGCAGAATCAATGTATAATTAATAGCTTATAAAATCTTCAATGAGTGAATGAAGATCCCCACCTGGGGATGAGAGGGATGAAATGAACAATTAAGATGGGACGAGGATGCTTCACAGCAAGTGGATTTGGAGTGAAAGGAAAACAGCCTGGCAGCAGACTGTGTGCTGAGTCCTTTGTAGAGTTGAAACAGGTGTTTACACAGGTGACAAGCTTTCTGGGTATAAATATCTGAGGCTCCAGATAATGTGACCCCCTAAAGTCCTAACCTAATAAATAGTGATATGAGGATAGGAAGGTGTAGGATACAAGGGTCCAGACCTAAGAGAGGTGCAGGGCTTGTGGGGACCCAGCACTCCTCCAGCCATCCCTGCTAGGATGGAGTAACCACTAGCACTGGTGGGGCTTAGGAGAACCCCTCTGCTGGGGCCCAGCGTGGGTGCACCCCGGGCAGTCCCTGTAAGCTGCAGGGCAATCTTTTTCTGGTCCCATTTACCCAGCTCTCAGGTGGTCTGGCTGCGGAGGGTGAAGAGAGTGAACAAAGCTGCCAAGCACAGCAGCCAGCCTAAAGCCATGCATGAGGGCTTGCCAAGGGACCCCAAAATTCATCAGCTTGGGGGCTGCTGCCAAGGCAGCAGCCAAGTGGCTGGGAAGGAGGTCCCACTGGTGGGCATTGCCCAGCCCGGGGCAGGCTGCAGAAGGACATCCCACAGCTCTGGGCAGTCCCTGAGTGTCACAAAGACAAATGTTGGAAGACGAACACTCAGCCAAGCAAAAGGCAACAATTAATATTTCAGTTTGCTCACAGATGCCTTTGTCTTGGCTGCTCATACGGAAGTTCACTGTAAGAAAGGCTATTGTGCTGACAAAAATGTGTGCGAGCAAATGTTTACAGAAAGCAGCTAGAGGAGGACAGGCAAACAGCAAGGGCAGGGTCCCCTGGAACCGGGTGGGTTTTGAGGAACACTACCATTTCCTCTGCGTTTGTTTGCTTCTGATCTGACCGCATGAAACCAGTTCTCATGGGGGTGTGGCTCCACGCTACCCAGCTGCAAACTCCCTCTTTCCAGAGACGTGGGGTGCAGGTGACAAGAGGACGGCCCTGGGCCCCTCGAGCCCCAGGGTGTGGTGTCATATGTGCAGTCCATGGGATGGAGGGGATTTTTCCCATCCTGCATCCTACTGCCAAGATGCCTTAAATTAAAAGAAGTGGGCTGAATCCAGTGTGCATCTAGGTCTACCTCTGATTTCAAGAAAAGCTGGATGCACATGGAATTGTGACAAATCCAGCCCTGCTGCCTGCCTACTCCTTACACAGCAGGAGAGGTTTGCTGCCTTTTACAGTAACTTCAGAGCTCCATGTTTCTGAGGGACAGGGAATGCAACTCAGGTAAAATTCTGACAGTTGCCGGCACATGAGGTACCCAAAACCATGACAGCCATGTTTTCCTGATGTTCTTTTTCATTGAAGATTAAGCCTCCATTTGTTTTCCAGCATTTGATGTTTCATTCCTAATGATCTCTAGTCTCAGTACCAAAGTTGTCTTCCTGACAGCAAATGCCAAGTGTGATTACTCACTGGCTAGAGATCCTCACCTCCATCTGATGGCTGTGCTCAGGGAATGCCATCACCGTGGGGATGGCCCAGCCAGGCTGCCGGCAGCCAGAGCACCCTGCCAGTGTTCGTGATCTCTTTGCTCCCTCCCTCCCTCACTGCTTCTCCTTCTTTTTTTTTCCCTTTGGCTTATTATAACTGCACAAAGGCAACACTAAATAAGGAAAATATGCTTCCCAGTAACCGAAACTGACAAAAACAAAGATGGCATGTTTATATAATTAGTTACACATCTAACTTTTTAAGCTTTTCTTCCTTTTAAATATCCCACAACGACTCCACTGCCCAAGCTATGAGTGCAGCTGAAATAGATGTGGAGCAAAGAAACTGGTGGGTTGGGCTTTTTTCCCAAAAATCCGTTATAGACCTTAGGTAACTCCTGAATCTTGGAGTCCCTCTGTGACTGCTTTCTGTTGTGAGAGCAATTCATTAAAAGTTAATTAAAAGGTGAAGTTTAATATGTAGTTTCCTTTAGCTAATCCTCCTAAGGCAGCTTCATATGGCACTAATGTATCCATTTTGTTGATGCTAGAAAACAAAAACGCAAGGTTCTCTAATTAAGAGGTTGGTGTTTAACAAGAGAGAGGTTTTCTAATTGGTGACTCTGAGTCCAAATTAATCTTACCGCTGCTCATTTAAGCATTTTCAATCTACCTTGGACTTTTCCCCAAGAGTTTGCAAAATGTGAATCATTTTCAGGATCTTTGACACAACAGTATTCAGCCTACTTACTCCTTCTGTGCTCATACCCCTTTGGGACCCAATTTGGATCCCCCTCGCCGCTTGAGCTGCTTTTCTCAGTTTAGGAACCCTCTGAAGGTCTTCGCTGAGCAGGCTAGCTTTAAAGGTGGAGTTTCTTCTTTGTCTTTCTTTATGTTTTCACTCAAATATCTAAATATGTGTTGCATTTCCACAGACATCAGTTATTTTTCTGGTAATACATTTTAAATGCTTTACAGAAGTGAACACACTCCATTTGATTATGCCGGTGCCAAACATATTTTTTGTCTAATAAAAGACAAAAGCATAACTGTATTCCCTACTAATTCTGGTTTCTTTTAACAGTAGCTGCTGACTTCCTGTACTTGCAGTGGAAATACAGAAAAAGTGAAGAACACTGCTCCCCCCTTAGAAAATATGAATTTACACAGCTCAGACACAATTATGAGAAGGGGAAAAAATATCCTAAGCTGCTATTACTCAGCTAGTTTTGGCTTAAACAAGACTTTAATTTTGGAGGTAACAGTACATGGGAGAAATATACAAGCTATCACAAAATAAAACAACTACCTCAAGAGAGAAACAGCTCTAAAATATAAGATATCCAGGACAGTTTTTTCTATTCAAAAAAATGGAAATAGTAACAATGACAAAACTCAGTACGTTCATTGAGAACTTGTCATAAAAACAAACTAAAATTGTAACCTACCCAGAAAATGAAAGTGTTAGCTTGGGGATAAACAAGATGACATTTTATTTATGATGATTTACATTAATTTTTATTTCCGTGGTCATCACCAGTGACTCTGTCCACCAGTGTGCCAGTGTATTTGTCTGTGCATATGAACAGCTGTTTCTCCTTTAAGTCACATAGGCACAATGTTTTCCACTTCTGTATCAATGAAGCGCATGTGGTAATCTCATGCTCTCCAGTAACTTCTGAAGGTTAAAAAAATACCTCTTGCCAACATGACACTTTTCCACGACATCTATACCTCCTGTTGTTTCTGCCTTCCCCTTTGTTCGTTTAAATGCTGCCCAAGAAGAGCCAAAAAGAGAGAGAAAGGATAGTGGAAAAGCAAGAGAAAGGCCTCATTTGTTTGCAAAACCATGGAAACTCCTGTATGTCCACTTGCACTTCTCGGACGCTGTAGACGTACCATGCCGGACTCAGAGCTGTGAGGTTGGAAACTACTTGCTGCCCGCAAAAAAACTCTTCTGGATACGCATTTGCATTCATGGTATGGAAGCTAAAAGTGGGATGGGACTTAGACAATTCTAGATCACAAAGTACACACCAAAAAATGGCAAAAAACAAAGAAAGAAAACCCCTTGGTTGCCATACAGGGATGCCCAAGCTTTCCGGTTCGTCCTCAGTGCACGAACACTGGATGTACTAGAGTATTTTTGGGAGCTGGAATAGTGTTCTGGGTACACTGGCATGAAGAGGGTTGAGCCTGCTGAGTTCCTCACTGCCTGTTTGCCAAGACAGAAATGTAAAAGATTTACCCAGTTATAGCCCCCATACCTTTGTTAAGAAGGGATGTCACAAATCACATGAATAATTAGTGACACTCTTAAGTGTCTAGCACTGTGCCCATTTATTTTCTTGGCACAAAATGTATTAGTTCTACACTATTCATTTAGTCTGCATTTAGCAAGAGATAAATTTTAGTCGGAAGCTGTACTGCAAGACAATATATACTGTATGTTGCAGAAAAATCTATTTCCTCTGAGACCATATCTTTCTTTTAAAAAAGAATCGGGAGAAATAGCATGGAGTTAATATATGTGAAAACCTAATTTTTGCACAGTTTTTGATTGTTCAAATTTCCTAATGAAATGGCCAGCAGTGACCTTTTCAGGAATGCCACATTCAGCACTAAGTTCTCACCAAAAATGCACATTTCTGTGATCCCCTCATTTAGATAATAGCTCTGTGACTCTTGCTGTAAGTGTGGAGTGAAGGCAGGGAAGAAAAGAGAAAGGTTTTCTTTCTCCACAAACGATAATGAGACTTTTCAGCTATGTGGTAGAGTGGAGGGACTTAAGCCTCTCTAGGTGTTTCTGTTTTTCAGGCTTTGAGCTCTTGCTGTGCACTGCTCTCTCCATCCTGCCTCTGAAAGGCTTTCAACAACCCATGGCTTTGTCTCTCTGTGTTTTTCAGTTTAAGCTGCCCTCTACCAGGACCACTTTTAGCTTCCATATTTGAGCAGAAAACCAAACAGAAATGGAAATTGTTTGATGTATTTTAAGTAGAGAAGGCCAGTAAAATATTTTTAATGGGGATACAAAATATTTCAGCCAACAGGATGCTGGTTCAGTTCCAGCACAGATGAAGAACAGCTAAAAAGTTGATGCCATCTAAAGGCTATTAAAGCCTTTGTAAAGTGAGTAGCTGCCTAAGTGCCATTCCCAGTGGCCACATCACAAAAGCACACTAACAAGTAAACCTGACATCAGCTTCTTTCTGGTTGGTTTCTCAACAAGAAGAGAAGGAGTGAATGGTCATGGGGACAAGTCATCCTTTCAGGCAGGTTATCAGCACTCCCGGAATTTTGTGCACCAAGCTGAAATCTGCCCAGAAATTCTACCATAGTCTGGCATTGAGTGATGATATATTCAATTACATGATATATTGATATTAGTAGTTTCTCCCTCTCATGAGCCCTCTCTGATGGGCTAAAAAGCATAAATCCATTAAAATACAGCTTTAGAAAGCCAGCCTGAACTCATTCCCACCCCATAAGAGAATGTATGCCTAGATTTGCAGCAGGCATGTAGCCCAGTCTGTCTGTGCAGACACCACATATACAGTGAGCAGTACCACATCCTGGCAGAGCTGCTCTGCAGAAACCTGTTCCGGCCCCAGAAAGTAAAGAATTGTGCCCAGGGCAGGTACACAATCCAGGCCAGTTGTTTCTCCCACCTCACATCCACCCTCCTGCACTCAAGATACTCTGCTCCTGTACAGAAAGACTCTTCCTCAACATCAGCATGCTTCTCTCCTGCAGCTAAGGATTTATGGGCTGACAGAAAAATAGGCAGGATTTTTCCTTAAAGGAGTACATGTTCAGCAGAGTAAACTCTGTTTTATGCACACATCTCTCTGTAGTGCAAAAGATGTGAGTAGGGAAAAGGCATGGAGAAGAAGTCTGATTCAGGAATATACAAATACAAACTACATTTTCATGCATACACACAGACTTGTTTGCTGAAAGTTTCGCATATATCACATATATCAAATTAAAATGGATAAAGCAACAAACTCAGACATCATTTACCCGTAGGGAATACACTCAGCCTTTATTTAGCCACTGAAAATTTACTCCTACTTCTCTGTATCACTAACCTGCTTGGGTAGACTGATGTTTTGATGCCAGAATACCCGTAGGGTTTCCAGAGAACATATCATAAGATTCACAGCTACAGACATATCCTTGTAACAAAGCAAATTGGACTTAGATGGGAGCCTTGTGCAGAGCTGCTCAGAGGACTGAGGGCATTGGCAGAAGAAAGCTTTAGGACCTCAAGAAGTTTGTTGTAAAACCATGGATACCTGAGGTCATGGGGCGCTTCTGGAGATTGGAAGAGAAAAGAGAGTTCAGAATTGCGTTCTGTGGCTTTAGGGCAGAATTCAGATGCTACAAGCTATACCTGAGTCTTTTAATTCTTTTATGAATATGGCCCTATATCTTTCCATGCTTTTAATATGACACTGAAGGTATTTTCCTGCCTCCCAGTGGTGTTTAAAAAAAAAAAACAACAAAAAACCTGCCACATTGTGAACGACACACTAGTCACAAAGCTGAACTTCAGACCCCGTTTCTGCATCAGTTGCTTTGTGCAGTGTAGTAGCTGTAAGATCCAAGCTTTAGAAATCCCGTGTTGTCTCTGTTCTCATATGAAAACATGAAAGTAAATAAACTCCAGCCCCATAAGTGGTCCTGGAGATCTCAGAGGGTAACATTCCTCCTACTGTGCCTACTCAATAAGACACTCAATAAAGTTTCCTCAGTGCTGAGTGAACCAAGCAAACACAACCTATAGAGGGACACATGTCAAAGATGCTTTTAAGTTCTACTTTTATTTGAAACTAAGGATTGCTTTAAACGTCTCCATTTTCTTTTTCATAGCGTACAGTGAAGCTTAAAAGTGGCCCCAACTTGCAATGAAAGCTGCAACGAATTTTAGCAAATAAAAAGCCACTTAAAGAAAAAAACACTACTGTCCTGGCTGGGAATTTTAATAGCGCTGCACTCACAGCCAGACTGCTTGTAACTTTTCTATTAAAATGTTAAATCGAGAGCATTAAACGGCTTCCAATTAAGGGGTATATTATCACCTCGATGCACAGGGAGTTTCACACGTAAATCCCTATGTATTAAGAAGAGAATATACCCTGTGGCTTTTTAAATAACAAATAAAAGTTAAAAGAGATTTCGCAGGAGGTAGAAGACCCATGGAAAGGCTTATATTTTAACACACTCTGAGCATAAGAAAACTAATGTTTGAAACTGTATAGAAAGACTATTTATCTTCATTTTTTCTCCACTATTCCCAAATATTTCCACTGGGACCTACTTACTAAGATGAAAGTCTAAGTATTCCATAGGACTGGAAATATTGATTTTTGAAGGACTTTCATATGCATAGGCTGGAGGTGCTATTGGCCATGTCTTGTTAACACTGAGGGCATACTTTCCATGGTCTCAGTGCCTACTCTATGAGTTTAAACTCATTTTTGTAAGGCAAAGGCAAATCTGTTAATTAATTTGAATTAATATTAATTAAAAGAGTGAGAAACAGTTAAGAAATCCCCCCTTAGTATTTCTTATGTTCCTGAGGGCCTTTTAAAGTAAAATGCGAAGAGATGCAAGTTTCCCAGCCTACACACAGGCTTAAAATTTTTCAGTGTAAACTCAGGGAATGATGAACTTTTGGAAAAATGAGACACTACTGACAAAGTTCATTAGCAGTTGTTTATGATTAAAGCCCACTGGCCACCTTGGTCCTTGATTTGTGGGTGTATATCAGCTGGCTTGGTTGGGTCAAGGCAGGGGGGTAAAACACACCAGTGACAAGAGTTTTCAGACAATTTTCTCGTGGACATTGAAGCAGGAGAGACACTGATGCTAGGCCCAGTGGATCTAAGCGGCCACTCATTCCTGCCAGCCTCATCATCTTGGTGAGGTCACCTCAAATGGTTGCACCCCAGCAGTGACTGTAGTGAAAAATCCTCACAGGAGAAATCCTCCATCACACGAGATGGTGTCTGTGGCCTTCCACTAAGGAGCTGTGGCAGTTGCTGTAAAGTATGTGGTCCTCAACTGTTTGAGGTATGTTGGGGAAGATGAAAGAGGGAAACCTTATAAAGATGATTGCTTGGCAAAAGATTCTGAAAATATGAAACCTGTAAGTGAACTAGAAATGAAGGCTAGCTTTGAGATGTAGGATGCCAAGGCATTAGTTACTGTACAACCAAGAAACAATGGGCTAGCCAGCTGAAGAATAATCCCTGTTGATTGAACAATGTCCTTAGCAGATAAGGAGATGCTTCTGCAAGCAGAGGAGCCCAAGATTCAAGACTGTCAGTGTGGCAGGGGAGACAAAAAGAGTTTAGAAAGCAGCTTTTAGAAGTTAAAATGTAACACAGTATGGCAATGTAGTAGTTTTGATAGGCTGTATGTAAATTCTATAAGATTTGTGTCTTTTACTGGTTGGATGCTGTAAAATTACCATATTCAGTATGGGAAAGGATATCATGTCTTGTAACCAAATTTTAGCCCTCTCTGGGGCATGCTTCAAGCTGGGGCAGGCAGCTGAAGAAAAACTCTTGTACCCACAACCTATGCAAATAAACCACATGCTTCAAGAGCTGCCCTAGATTGCAGAGATCTCTTGTCCTCGTCCCGTCTCCCTTTATTCTTTCTTACAGAGGTAGACTTCAAATTCATGTGGAGTAATTTAAAATGCAGATGTCTGTTTAGGTGAAGCTCTGCTGGACCAGCAGGAGACATTTTAGCCAATGATTTGACCTCCTTGCAGGGTCTATGCCACCTGGTCAGGGATCACATCAGAAGTTCTAGTTGCCATCCTCTTTCTGTCCTGCTTTGCTTCCCCTGTGCCACAAGACAGCACAAGGAGGACTCAGGCACCTACATGAGGATCATTTAAATGAATGGTTTCTCCAGTCTGAGGCGTAAGAGGCATAAGTACTTGAGAGATGCCCTTTGTGCACAGAGTTTCTGGGACAGAAGTTTCCCATAGTCTCCCACAATAGGGCAGAAATAGTCATGGGTTCTCAAAACAAAGCTTTCCTGCTTACACCAGTCTGGGACTGGTCATGAGTGAAGCCTTGTTGGCCTCTAACCATCAATGGAAACCGCAGCTCCAATACCAGACATATATGTGGAAGTGCAGGAGACCAGAGGATATTTTGTTCAATGCACAGACTCTTTTTAGTACAGATAAGTCAGCAACCTCCTGCCCTTCTTTGAAAGAGCCTTCCCTACTTTGCTAGAGTTTGACTTCTAGAACTTCTAAAACAGTTTTAGGAAGGAGCAGCTCACAGAAAAACAGACTGAAAAAAGGTCAGTCCTCCTAGGCAAAACCATGTAGCAATACTTGTGTTGGTAAGGCCAGGTGGTCACCCCAGGTTTTCTTTCAGGTCTCACCATAAGGAAGGGCTTGAGTGCACAAGGGAGACGGCACAGACATTTGATAAAGCTTGCTGGGCTGCACTGAAATTCACTGAGATGGTGCAGCTTGCTGGGAGGAGAGAGTGCTGGCTGATCATATGATTGATCATAGAATATTCTGAGTAGGAAGGGACCCCAAAGACTCATCTCCCTTTGTATCCAGCTATGCTGTTGCACTGTCGAAGAGGAATAAGCACGGTTCCCTATGCTGTAGTTGCTCTCCTCACTTCCCATGCTGTTCCCCCAACCCTGCTCTACTCTGGCTATACGGCTGTTGCAGGTCAGAGGAAGGAGCACCCACAACCACATTCTCTGAAGCTTTGCAGCACCCCCTGCACAAAGATGACATGGAGGAGCAGAGGCAGGAGGATGGCACCTGCTGTGGTAGCATGAACACCCACCTGAAAGTTATTGTCTTCACAGGGGAAAAAGGCAGTGGAAGCAGCATGTCCCCCTCCGACCCTTTCCTCCCTAAAAAGCAGTCTCAGAGCAGCTTCTGCACAGGATCTTGTATTACAAACCTGGCATGTCTTTCTACACTGTGCCAAAGGCAGCATCTGCCTGGTATTGCCTCTCCCCTTCATGGGACCATTGTGTTTGGAGAGTGTTTCCATGTTTCATCAAAAAAATACAGCCCATAATTTCCATGTTAATGTGGCATTTCAGAAAATGGTATGATGAAAGAAAGAAAGAGCATTCAGGTTCAGGTCTCAGATGGAAGAAAAGAAGGCTACCTAATTTATTATTTATGCATCACATACTTTTGACTAAAAAGACCAGAAAACTGATCCACTCTCTTCCACCACAGACTTCCAAGTATTATGGCATTTCTAAAATCTCTGGTATAAATCCTTGGGTTTGCCTATATTATTCATAAAGAGTCAGTATTTATCAGCAGTTTTGAAAAACAAGATACATCAACAAAGACTAAATAAAGTAACTTTAGACACTCATTTTTTCTCAAATCACAGTTTCAGTTTGTTTCCTTGAGATTTTTTCCCAAAGCAGGCTTTGCTTTTTTCTCTTTTCTTTTCTTTTTTCTTTTCTTTTCTTTTCTTTTCTTTTCTTTTCTTTTCTTTTCTTTTCTTTTCTTTTCTTTTCTTTTCTTTTCTTTTCTTTTCTTTTCTTTCTCTCCTCTCCTCTCCTCTCCTCTCCTCTCCTCTCCCCTACCCTTTTATTGTTTATTTCATAAGTAAGTGCTGGTTATATCCTGGGAGTTTAGGGTGGACACTTGGTGAACCTGTTATCCATCACAGTAATTCACAGAATCTGGCATGAACCAGATGGACAATATTCCATTGTTAAATGTGGGTTCTGTCAATCTTTGCCATTGATATTAAACAAAAGTCAGGATTATTAAAGCATATGGGTACATGGCCTGATACACTGGTTAAGCCTTTGCTTTGAGAATGTGACTGCTGTTGTTGAGCATTCTGAAAAATATATGTAGTATGCTACAGTACACAGGGAATCACAGATGTCAAGGGGAAATGATATGTGAAAGCCGTGTACGTTTAAAAATGCAGCACTACTGTACCTTCTTAAAAGAAAAAGAAACTTTCCTCATTCTCTCTCCTTCCCCCTGTTGCCAGTTAAAATGAACTGTCAGAGCCTGGATAAAGATACAAACAGGATTGCATACCTTACGAAGCCTACAGTGACTCTTAGACTTTGATCTAATTCTATTTGCTGCTTTATGATGCATGAAGCTGTCAGATAAAGAGGTGTTCAAAAAAATCCACTCGAGCTGTCAGGGCTGACAAGCCCTGTGATGGATTACAGAGAAAACAAAAGGGTTATCACCTTAACCACAAACATTTATATCTTTTTTTCATAAGGGTGCTTCAATCAACATGTAGTTACCAGGGTGCAGGTTGTTGTGAGCCTGTAGGAACATAGATCCAATGACACATGTTGAAACAGCATTTAAAAAGTACAACACACATGCATTGGCACTAATATGCTGCTGACATGGTACAGTTGTGCTTACTTAGATCAAAGATAAGAATCCTATAGTTTTCAATATAAAAAGGATTCTTTTTTGAAGAACAGATTTCCCCCTCCCCACCCGTCTTTCAAAGATTAAACACAGTCATAACAGTCTGAATGGGATTTAACTCAAAAAAGCCCAGTACTTAAATATGCCCATATGATTACTTACACAATAGAAACTTCAGCACAGAATGAAGAGCAGCTAGCATTTGACTCATGTAAAGGAAACAAAAAAATTTGCACTCACTCCTTTTTCAACATCAGAAAGCAGCCTCATGGCCCATTCATCTACCATCTCTTCCCCCTCCCTTGTCAATGTCTATCAGTTCTTAAAAGGCCACCGCAACAAAAAATATTGGGCCTAAAATTTATCAAACAAATGTAATATTCTACCTCTCGTGCTGCATATGTGACACTCTAGTGAAAAGAAGGTAAGGAAATGAATCAGATACTTACTTGAGCTGATAACACAGTACTTTTGCCTGTGGTTTACACTCAGAATCAAGAGTTGGACGCATTCTCTTGTGGTCAGTACATCCATATGCTGAGTGACCCAAGGCTAGACTCTCAGGTACTGCAGTAATATTTGATTCTTCAGTGGTTGTTTTTTCCCCTGCTTAGTGATTGTGATAACAAAGTAGGCTTAACACTATGAATGGGTTAAAAAAAGAACTTGATAATTTATGGATGATAAGTCCACTGGTAACTACAGATTGAGATGACACTTGTCAAAGAAGCCCAAGAGCCACATATTGCTGGACCCTTGGAAGAACGTGAGGAAAATTATTCTTCTGTGATTGCCCTACTCCTCCATCTTTTTCCAAAAAAGTTGTTACAGTCTGCTGCCTAAGAGAGGACCTAGGTGAACATTTGGTCCAACTCCTTGCACCTCCCTTGTTCTAACAAGGAAACTTGTATCTGCAGCAGCAAAAAGTTTTGCCAAGGTTTATGTATATCATAAACAGATATATATATATATATGCAGATAGCCTAGATGAAGCCTGCCAAATTAGTAGCGAACTATGGAATTTAACACAAGGCCTGTATATGGAAAGAAGGTTAAAAGTGAGGTATTTTCACACAACATCTTACATACATGTGGTGTGATGGGCTCAGTGGGAGAGAGGGACTCATTTTACTTGCCATTGAACCTCCAATGTGAGAAAATCACTTGGGTTTGGATACTAGGACAACAACAAAACTATCTTGAAGCTCCCCAGAAGGTGGGTTGTAAGATTACTGTCAGCATGTCCAGGCTTTTAGAAGACAGAGAATCCCACAACAGCATAGGGACAGGTTCTGTGTTTATGTACAAGAGTATTGCTCCACATTTCCACAGAAACCTGGACTATGTCTCCTATAAAACAGAGCACATTCTAACACTGGAAAGTGTGCATCAAAGCAAGTCAGAAACAGAGATAGATCTCAAGAAGTGTTTGGAGCAGGATGAAGAGCTGAAAGGCAACACTGGCAGGCCTGAAAAGAATTCTCTCACAAATATGGACCACATGACAATACCGGTAAATCTTACTGGCCTAAAGTTCTTCTTTCTGATGGATTTCCTTTTAACACCTACTGTCTAAAGGGAAAAAAAAATAATAAAGGTCCAAAAACATTGCTTACCAAAAAAAAATATTAGAAGTCCTCTTAAGTGCTTCTTTAACTACGTGAAGATCAGGCATTTTCTTGGTTAGCAGCTGGGGGGAGAGGAAGGACACTATTTCTTCAGTAATCCTAGAAGACTTTTAAGGCTGTTTCTCTTCTCAGCTCTACCTCTCCGGTGCAACTTGCCAAGCACTAATAGACACAAGCATTACCATCATTCATTAAACAATATTCCTCTTCCATAGTTATCCAATGAACCAATAAAACTACTTTTTAAGAAGTTGAAAGGCAAGCTGGTTCAGATAGACCATTATTAGTATGCACAGAGTGTACATTCACAGGCAATAATACAGTGGGAATTCAGCTAGCCTGAGCATAGGCTGATGTGAAGCATATGATATTACTTATGTAGGCATGAAAGCAATCTGGTTTAATATCAGACACTTTAGTGCAAAGAATGTCAGGGTTACCAAAGGTTAAAGACAGGCCGCTGGATTTTTTTGTTGCCTTTTTTTTTTTTAAGTATGAGCTGAAAATATGTGGGATGACTCCATTTTCAGTTTTTGGGTGCTGCTGAGTAAAACAGCAGTAAATAATGCAAGTTAAAACCAAGAGCAAGGTAAGAAAAAGTGGGTGGAAAGAGCCGCAAAGCAAAATATACAGAGAAAAAAGAAAAGTGTGAGAAATGGCCCTCTGCCATTCAGCTAAGGATGGCAAGTGTTGCCCCTAGCAGTGATGTCTTGTGCAGGATTTGAGCATCATCCCATCAATTCAGCACCTTCACAGAGTGCTGGATAGAGGTTCAGAGACTCAGAGGCCAGATTACCACCCAGCTGTGCTGCCTGCCATCCCTTTTTTTCTTGCACAGTTTTCCATGTCCCCTTGCCACTGCACACCTCACAAGCATCTGGCCTGGCAGGATGGGAGCAGTTGGCTCTGTTTCCCTTACAGCCTGCCACGCTCCTGGGCCACGGTGTGACACCGGGCACCCCGCATGCCTGATGGGCTCTGGGATCAGGGCCCTCAGCACCCGGCTGGGCCCTGCTCCCTGCAAGCTCTCACCTGGATTCCACCACAAGTAGCAGCTCTTGCAGCGCTTTGAACTTTCACTTTTCCTTTAATAAAATTAAAAACCAGGCACATAACCAAGTTGAGAGTTCCCAAAATCTCAGGTGGGAAGCATTACTGAGAACAGAAGCCAGGCAGACTGTTTTTCAGAGGCTGATTGCTTTTTCAGAGTGTATTAGCATCTATTTTTTTCCCCAGCACAGGAATCCTTGGGTACTTGGGAGCCTAAGAAAAGCAGGGGCTCTTGTGCTGGATGATAAAGAAAAAAGATAAAGAACTGAAAATGAAGATGTTTCTCTCATTTTTCTCAAAATCACAGTTCCATTTCTGTTCGAATCCATATGTCATAGAAGATAAAAATTGTAAATATTGAGAGGGAATAATGCAAGCCATTATAAAATGATCTGCTTTCATAACCTACTGTGAAGTGACTAAACCCCCTTCATTTACTGATAGCCTTTTCTCGGTGCTGCTACCTGTCTGTCAGTCCTCACACAAGACTGTGCCTATTGTTGGCAGTTTATGACATATGCAAAGAAAGAAAGAAAGAGGGAGAAAGAAAAAGAATGAAAAAGTAAGAGAGAAGGAGGGAAAGAGAGAAAGAGAGAGAGAGAGAGAGAAAAAGAAAGAAAGAAAGAAAGAAAGAAAGAAAGAAAGAAAGAAAGAAAGAAAGAAAGAAAGAAAGAAAGAAAGAAAGAAAGAAAGAAAGAAAGAAAGAAAGAAAGACAAAGAAGGGGGTAGCATGCAGTGAAAGGAAGACAGATGGGCCTATCAGTTATGTATATTGTGACCCACCTGCCAGTCACAGCCCCATGGGAATGTGGGATAATAAATACTGAAAAATGGAAAGTAGGAATTAAACTTAAACAAACCTCAACCCAACAACCAAACATATTGAACAAAGTAAATTGTCTGAAAGGGAGAAGTGTAATAAAGATTTTTTAGGAGCATATAAATCAAAATTTCAAAAGAAATTTGCCAAATGGGGTCTCAGCTCATGTGCAGTCAGTGGCAGGAGGGTGTAAATTGTGGATCTAGAGAGGATGATTGCCAGCACGCCTAGGTATGAGGGGGTTGATTCAATAAATATTCATGATGGCAGCATGTATGCTCTAAGCACACACCCTGCCCCTGCAAATCCATCTCGGCTGAACTTCACCCCCAGCCCTGGAGCCTCTGCATGCTCCTGCATCACCCTCAGCTGAACCCCACTGTTTTTTGTGTTTGTGTGTGTGTGTGTATGTGTGTGCACGTGTGTGAATGTGCAGATGTATGAGCCCAGCCCCTGCAGACCAAACCTGACTCAATTCTCCTAGCCCTGTCTCATTACCTGTTCTCCCAGAGCTCAATAATAAACTCAATTGTGAGATCTCCGGCTCATCATGACCATCCAAAACAATCTCACTGAGCAGAAAATCCTTTATACTAAGATCAGGAGTAATCCAAATTAATTTTTCTTTTGCTGAGCATGCGTTTCATGAAAAACCTTGCTTCCCTTCTCAAACAACGTAAAGTCCAGAGGATCATCTCTTGCTTCTGTTAAGCATTTTCTTCACACCAGCTCTGAAGGTGTTTCTACAAGTGATGTAAATCCCAGCCACTCTTATGAAAACCACATGCTTCTTTGGACTACAGAGTCTCCACAACAATTTGTTGTGGATATTTGGATGTTACACAGAGAATACCCAGCTTACACATAGATGTGAGGAAAAACATGTTTTCTGCTTCTTCAGGGACCATTGTGCATTCAGGGACACCCACCTTTGCCTACCTCTTCATTGTAAGATCTCACACCGGTCCATAGAGGTGACTCTTCCCTGCAAAATTCTCTCACATATACAACAAGGATGGGTGTACAGTGGCAAAACCACTCTGTTTTCCTTCTGCTTTTCTGCTCCCCTTTCCCATCTCTGAATTCGTACTCATCCTCTTCTTTCTGTCCTCTTCCTGTCACTGAAGTGCTTCTCCATCTCCTCCTTTTACCTCTCATTCACTCATTCATTCCCCTGTAAGAAAGATATGCAAATGAAGCCTAATAATAATTTAAAGTATTTTATCTTTCTTGTAGGCTCTATCTAATCAAAAAAGGGAACCCAAAACCCCATCCTGTATCCAGTTATCTGAGTTCGTTTCTGCTCCGACCTTTTCACTGCTTTTAACCTGAAGAGTTCTTTGTCTTCATATCACAGGCAGGGAGACAGGGCTGTGGTTATTTAACTTTTTTAACAATATGTGAACTGAGGCAATTACCTAAGAAAAAATATTAGTAGAAAAGTTTTCTTATCTTTCTGAGTAAGGAGAAAACCAAAACCTTCCAAAGGAAGAAAATGGTGTAGCTGGAGAATGCTTTTGCCATTGCTAGATATTCCCACCATGTGTGGGGGGACCAGCTGGGGGCTCACAGCATCTAATGGAGCTCAGGAACAAAGAAAACAGAGATGTTCTCTCAGCACAGTGCTCCACCAGGGCAAGTATCATCTGGATGAACAGCAGCGGTCAAGCCTGCCTCTCATGACATCCTATCCAGGGTTTCTTCATGAACTCTAAGTGCCAACAGAGAAACAAATGCCTATTCTTGTTCTCATGCTCATTCAACACCTCTTTCCTCAAATTCTTTGCTGTTTTTTTTTCCGTCTTGTTACTTGTGGCGTCAGATATTACTAATACGAAAATCTAAATTTCTGAGTGTTTTCAGTAAAGGTGCACAAACCCTTGATCCAAAACCAGCAGAATAAAAGCAGGTGGGTCAAATATACCACTGAACTACTAGGATATGCCTACACATGAAGATGGTCCCCACTTACAGCAATGCACTGTGGTCCCAACTTTATTACGTGGCTTGAGTAGTTAGATTGGAAATTTGCCTAGTTGGCTTTTGGGGATGGTCCCTCTGCTGACCTCCACCATTAAATAAAAGTACCTAAATAACACCTGTATTATATAAGTGATGATGTTTAATAAAAATGAAATCTGGTACTCAAATACATCCTACAGCAACCACCACAGAAAGTATTTTCCCCTGCAAAAGAAATAGCTCAAACATCATGGAAATCAGTGGCCTTGGAGAAGATTGACAGAGCCAGATACAGATATTGGAGAATTTTACTGGAAAGTGGTTGCAGGACCATGAATATAAAGAGTATACAAATCTCTACAGGCTGTAAACACTGAGAATAAAATTATAGATGGGCTACTTGAGTGACATGTGTTTTCAGATAACATAGAAACATAGACTCTCGGTCAGCACCAGTTGAAAGCACTGACACTGTGGAATAGCTTCTCAAATTAATTAAAAGAAGAAAACACAAAAAGATAAAGTGTGGGAACAACTTCTGTTTAGTGAAGGATGAGTTAAACAGTCTGATGTTTTTCCTGTACAAAGTGATGAAGCTTTGGGGATCAAAGTTTTATGGGTTACAGTTATATCTTTTCAAAATACAGTGATCAATTAATTCATCCTGTAATATTCTTTGAAAGTAAAGAGTTGCAAATATGCTGTTGTTGTCATCAACTTGTGGTTCTCCCAGTTTCATGGGGTTCATGAATTATCATTTCTCTTTGCTTGATCTTTTGTACATAATCAGACATTGCAAAGGGGAAGTGAGACCTCCTTGTCCCTCATCAGTCGGCAGAGACAGTGAGTGCTCCTGTCCTCACCCTGCCTCACAGCAGGACTTTCTTGATCAGTGCATGTCAGTGTGTCTCTGATGAGACAGGCAGATTATTGCATCTAGGGAAAAGGCAGCCCATAAAAAATACTCTCCAGTGCTCCACAAGCCAATGGTTTCCCTATTGAAGCAGAGTGATTTACAGGGGATGTGTGCAGTCTGGAAGATTAATCTAAGTATCAGCCTGACAGTTTTCACACTGAATAAGAATAAAATTGATGGATGAAAAAATATAAAAATATGTGCCGCATGTTTAATATATTTTCAATCTTTCCAAAAGTACATATAGGAAATCTATATGATACTTCCTTGGAAAAAAAATATTATTTGATCCTTGTCTGAACTACTGGTACTACAACCAGACATCAGGATGGGCATCACAGATGTGTAACTCAATTAATACTATCACTGGGACTGAAGGGACTAATGCAAGAGGTGAAGTCGTATTCAATTTCACATCTCTATGATTCTACAATTAAATCCTAAGTGTCATCCTCCAAAGATCCTTAAAATACCAAGTCTTAGGACTTAGGAAGCAACCCCAGGGAAGAAAAAAAAAAGAAAAAGGAAAGATGAAGAAGGGTGTGAATGTAACAGAGGAACAGGAAAGAACATTTACAGTGCTAATAAAGCAGTAGGCTAATACAGCAAACCCAGTGATACCAAGGGCTGAAGATGAAAAAGTGCAAGGCAGTAGATCTTGGGACATAAGTCACACTTCTACATCTATGCTTCATCCCTGGGAAATGAGGAAAAGAGGAAAAGACTACACTTCAGATTTTATTGAAAGTCCATGCACTGCCCCTGTTCCACAGAGCAACACTTTCTTTTGCAGGTCTTCAGCCTGCATTACCACAAATTGAAGAGCATGGATTAACACCCAGACTATCCCATCTGAGATGTGTGCCCATCCCACTCTTGGTTTGTCAATGTCTTCAGCCCAGGGGCTGCCTGTAGATCACACAGTGAAGGGTGTACAGCCAGCTAGTTAAGGTTCAAGAGCTGAGGCATGTCTGAAATGTGCTTTTTGGAGCACAGAGTGTTCTACAGGTACATGTCCAGCAGTAGAGCTTCATGTTACTCAGGCCTCAGATCATCCACAATCATGACTCTACAGCCATCAGGCTGTTAGCTAGGTGGGAAACAGGGTAAGTGGAGCTGGAGTATCCCATGTTCAGAATAATTTCTGAACCCACCACAATCTCCCAGTAATACAGATAAATGCCTCATAAACCCCAAGCAGAAGATCTGGTGCTCAAAAATAGACTTGGGAAGTCACAGTTCTGTAGGAACTGAAGGCAAAGCAGATTACATTCTCTATTGCAAAGACATTATTGGCAGTGACTCATAAAGCAGAACTATTTAGAAAGACTCTCACATGTTATTTAATCATTTGAACCATTTTTGCAAAGGTAATGATGACAGAAAAAGATGCACTTCCTCAGAAAAGTAATCAACATTGTATGAAACCTAATAATTTTTCCACAGAAAAACGGAAAACAGAAAAATATTTTGAACAATATTTTTAGGTGACACATATTACATTTTTAAAATCTGGAGAGTACTCAAGATTAAAGTTGAACAAGTAATTCATAACTCTATTCCTCCTCTCTCCATGTTTCCCTTTCTCTTTTCTTCTCTTTTTTTCCCCCCTCCATTTTATTGATTATGGAACAATAGAGAAAACAAGATTTAAACATTGTAAGTATTGATCAGCTGAGGGAAACACTGAACACCACACTTCATTTAAGAAAGGAATCTTAAACCCTCATTTTCTTCAGTATAATTTCTGCTCACTTTTCAGGCTGATTTTGCAAATTTCTTCACATGCACCAAGTTTAAACTATCTTCCGTGACTCAAAACCTCTGCGAGCTGCCATTCCAGCCTTCACCCCAGTTCCTTGGAGGAGAAGCCACACACTGTGTTGCAGAGAAAGATCAACAAAAACGAGGGATCTCTCCAAAAGCACTTTAACTGCATTAGGGCAGAAATCAGATGGGTTTGTTTACCTCACTTAATGAATTGCCTTACTTTCCTTCATCTGTCAGTGATGTTAACTTTAATCTCTGTTTGTTTTATGCTTTCATTACCTCTTCAATGTTTTTTTTATAGTACAATCCCTTGTGTGTGGAATAGCGACCCTCACTAATAAATTACTGTATCTTCCTCCTTCCCTTCTTCACAATGTTTGTAAGCGAACTAATCAAAACTTCAGGGACAGAAGTTTTTGCATTCTTGAATAATTAAGTTATTTGTTCCTTCTTCATCTGTTTTCTTTGTTTATGCAGCCCTTCTAAGTTTGCTCTCCCATGCAGCTTATTGAGTTGCTCTTTGCCATTGATCTATGCATCCTTTTGGTGGCTGGACCATGAAAATTCGTAAGGTCTTGGAGATTTGCTTTTATATTGTACAGACTCAAGTACATCCTGTGTAATTAAAATAATCACGTCAAGTTCATATATGGGGCTTATTATCAATATGGCTGTTCTAAATGACTGCAGTGCAGAATCAAAATAAAGTAATTTTTTCCCTCACTTTCCCAGCCTGCTTATTCTGTGTATTCACAGTTGTTGGTCTCAGCTTTATGACACTGTTGGCATCAAGCTTCATTTCCTTAGATTCACCAAAAAGCATTTAAAATGGAATGGCAGCAGCAGAGCTAAACCAGAAAGAAAACAGGCCATGGGCAGCACGCAGCGTGTGTAAAGAAACACACAGGAAAAGGAAATTGGCACCTTTGGTATGGTCAAGGTTTCTGGAAGAACAGAACTACTGCTATTCTGAAAAGAAATCTGAAAGGAAAAGGTGTTAGACTTAGACAACTAATTGCTTCAAAATTCACTGCAATCTAGTCGGCACACTTCTTTTAATGAATACTACAATAACTCTCAGCACCATCAACATTATACATGCAAGTGAGCAGTGGAATCACTGGGGTAAACAGTCTGTGAGAGGTTGCATATTCCCCAAGTCCCCAGCACCTGGGAAAGGTAAGCCATTAATCAGCAGGCACACAGCCATAACAGCCCTAGTTTTCTTGGTTTTGTGAAGCAAGATCAGAGTGATGTGAGCTTCAGTTGTCTTTTCTCCTATCCCACTCAACAAAGCTCCCTCAGTTCACAGCTTATAGAGTATGACAGAAGTATGCCTTAAGTCTCTAGCTGAAGGATTAAAGCTTTACAAACCTCTTAAAGTCAGCCAGACAGCTCTAGCACTCATTAAAGCTTTCACCTCATTTCAAGCCTGGGTGCCCCCCAAAACTGGACTAACGAAAATATGCATAAAGGAAATCTCTTCATCTCAGTGTGATAGAGGGAAGGTCTGTTCTGACTGAAGAAATTACTGGCACTACCTTGAGAAGTACATGAGAAACATAATGGGACATTTGCAGCAACTTGCACAAGGAAGCTACTGAGGTGATTGCTATGTCCTGTACTGCACACTGGGGAAATTACAGAAAAGGCTCTGAGCTTGTAAAGCTGAGCCAGTTTCCTAATAAGAAAACAGCACTTCAGCTGCACCTAACACCATACCCAGGCACCTACAGACTGATTGCACCACACCTCCTCTAAACACTTCCTCCCTGCAGACCTCTCCCAGCTTGATGCAAATTACTGAATATTTTCTCCTAACAACTTTTGTGGCTTGATTTGTGTGGCACCACCTATTGACTTACCACAGCCAGAGTGGTGTGTCCATAATGCCTGGCATGGTGGCCCTGGCAGACCTGTGAGGCACATGCTATGGAGCTGCCACAGGTTCTCTTTCTTTCCCTGGAAATCAAAGCATCCCCAGATGCAGTAACAGAGGAGGGCCCAGCACTTCAGACATGCTGGTCCCTTAGCTTTTACCCTGACTTTACTGAGCTTGAGCTGACAATGGTGAATTTCCAAATTCATCTGCCCTTTTGCCAAATTCATCCTTGGAGGGTGGGGAGACTGCCCCTGGACTTCGTGTTGTTCCTGTTTTCATGCTAGCCATGGGCACATGTTCATACCACCCACACCACAACAGCACCCTGACATTTCTGGGACACTGCCTGCTTTTCACCACCATTCACTTGTGTTTTGTTGTGCTTTTGCAGCAGTCCTGTTGCTACCTGATGTCGTCCACAACTAACAGAGGGTGGGACTGTTGCTATGGGTCTTCTCCTTAGGCTCAAAACCAGCAGCCACCAGGCAAGTGCTTTTCCCCATGGAATCTTGCTGTGCTGGGCCCATCTCAGGGTCACCCAGACTGTTTGCCTTATAAAAACTAGTCAACTGCCATCACCATAAAAGCATCTGACTCAAAGTTAACTTTGGCAAAACATGTTAGAAAGTACTCATAGTCCGTGGTGTGGCAGGAGAGAATGGTCAGAAATTTTCTTTTTTACAAATGAACTCTAATGGCAGGGTTTCTGGCATTGGAACAGGCTGCCAAGAGAGGTGGTTGAGTCACCATGCCTAGAGGCATTTAAAAGTCATGCATTTAAAAGATGTGGCACTTGGGGATGTGGTTTAGTGGTGGATTTGGCAGTGCTGGATTAATAATTGGACTGAAAAGATCTTAGAGGTGTTTTCCAACCTGAACAATTCTATGACTCTAAGTTGGTATACTTAAACGAGTTAGAGAATGAGAAAAGAATGGTTTTTAGCTTTTTTCAGAGCTGGAGAAGCATCCCAGGAAGTCCTGCATCACTTCAGGTGAACTATCAGCCAGGTATTTTTCCCCCCCGATGTTCAAACACAGCCCCTGCTTACCTGAAGTGTGCCTGTGTCTTCAGAGGGGAAGAAAACAGTCTGACTTTTAAGGTCAGCTGTTTGGGGGCAACTTTTACTGTTCAGTCCACTGTAAAAGTACCACATCTTGTACATGCTACTAATCTCCTTCTTGGTAGCAAGACTGATTTAAAAACATGTAAGAAACACTCCCACTTTTGTTTCAATTGCGTTTAAGAGAATCAACATTTTCTTCTTCTCAATCAACCTGTTTACAATTAAGACTGAAAATATGACTTTATATTTAGCCCTAAATATAATATATGTAAACAAACAATTTTTATTAAAAGAGTCCTTAAGTACATGCTGCTGTTTTAAGGTCAAATGGGTGAAATTAAGGAAGTCGCTGTCTCAGCACAAAAACCCAGCTGTTGATGAAGCAGTAAACCAGCTCTTGGCAGGACTAGTCTTTTCTGCAAGTGCCAATAAGACAGTTACTTCATTTCAGCTTCTTTCAATATAAGTTCCAAATAACTGGGTCATGTAAATTTGAAAAATGTTGGCGAGCTAAAAATCAAGAGACCCTGTTTTCCTCTGGAAGAATAGAAATAATAGGTAGAAGAGCATGAACTGTCAGTTCAAAAATCTTAAAGGTTGGGCATAACCCTAAACAATAAACTCATAAGTTTGAGATGCAAGACTTGCTGGCTAAGTTAATGTTTTTCCTCCTAACTGTGAAATATTTCAGTGGCCTTGACACAGTACATCAGCTGGTCACCTTGGCATTCACGTCCTGATAGGAATCAGACCTATCCCTGACACTATTTTCATCTTTTCCCTAAGTGTTCCATCACCTTTGCTATTTAGAGACACGTCTGGGGTAAGAAGTGCTTCTACCACAGTTTCTCTGATGAGCACATCCCACAAAACACTGTCCTTGCTGGTCAGGATGCTTTTGACTTACACCTCCAGAGTTACAGGGGCAGACCTCAGAATCCACCATAGTAAGTCCTGACATCGTGGTCCCTCAATGGTCCAGGCTGTGACACTTGGCTCTCTCCTGGCTCTTGTCCCTGGCTGTCCTCCACGTGGTCACCATGGCTGGGGTCAGCTGCCAAAGCCAGGGTGCACACACACACAGAACGTGTACTTGCACAGAACTATGCTCAGAGGTCTCCAGGGCTCTCAGTAGAGACAACACCCAGAGGAACCGATTACAGAGTGAGCTGTAGAGCGATTTCAATTAGATACTGCAAGTGGAGAAGCTCCCCTGGCATCAGTGCATAACCAGAATAACAATGTAGCCTGTAGCTTTATCATATTTGAAGTGAGGCCAGAAATCTGACGTCAGAAATATGACTTGGACTAGGTTCTGATACACCACATTTGAGGAGAAAAATAAAATTTTTTAAGTCTGAGTTTTTCCTAAAGGAGACCCTGTGGTTTTATTTTTCACAATCTTATTTCAGCTGAAAAAGAATGAAAATACATTTACTAATGATGCTGAATGTTTTCCTGCCAGTAAGAATTCAGAATTTTCAGGGGCTGTTTCAAGGAAAACCTGAATGCAAATATTAACAGAAAGATCCATGAAAATTGACATGTTCAACAGAGCATTTAATAACAACAACAATCATAGAAAATACCTCTCTCTGGCACTTCACTCATAAATCCTCTTAAAACTTGCAAGGTGTGCTTTTGTAGTGGATCCACCATACCAGGAGACCAAATTATGCTCTCAATCAAGAAAATAGTAAAAAATCCCCAAACAAAACAACAAAAATTTGTAGGTTGCTGCAAGTAATTATTGACACAGCCAGAATAGCAAATTAATTCAAGCTGTGAACTAATTATCCTCAGCATCACTGGCATCTCTCTTTGACTTCATATTTATGTCATTACCATTATTATTATTAGCCTGTCCCCTCTGAACTCTTCCTGACTGAAATTGACTTCTAAGGAGCATCTTTTCATCACTAAGTGAATCCCCAAGAAATGAATGTCACTTGCTCTTATAACTCTCACTGTTATGAGCTATCAATAGCTTAGTCTAAGCCTTGCTTAAAGCAGTTTATTTCAAGTTTCAGTTCCGGAAATCAATTACTTATATAGAAATTTGAACTTTAATTCAAAGAAAGGAAGCTTCCAGCACTCAGGATTGAATGGAAAAGATGGAAATCAAAACAACAACAACAAAAAAAGGCTTATATTTCACAAGGCAAATAAAAATGTCCACGAATGGTTACTTTTAAAAACCATATTATGTTTAAGTCAGTCTCTTGCTTTTACAGGTCTTGATAGGTGACATCTGGAAGGACATTCTTCCTGGAAGTTGTTGGTTACCACCTTCCAGGACCTCTGTTTGCTAATAAAAGGGTTGCTATGAACAATGCACTCACCTACTTTTGTATTTGTAAAATTTTTATCAATGCCCTACAGTGTTCAGTAAGCAAACCCAGAAGTTAAACCCACCACATTTCCCACAACAGTCTTGCTTTTTTTATTCATGGAGCCAGCAATGCAAACTTCCCATTGTATGTGCTGCAGCCATGAGGTATCTTTGGAGTAATTTACAATCTTTGTCTATCTTGTGCATAATTTACCATGTAAATCTGAAAGTTGTTTAGAGGTAGATAGCAACAAATTTTTTTTTGCCACTTAAAAACAACATATTGGGCACATTCTGGACAGAGCTGAGTTCACCAAACAAGAAAAATTGTTCTGACTTCCTACCTATATTTCTTGTCTCTGTTCATACCCTTGGAATTAGGTACCAGCCAAACCAGAACCAACGTGATGACTTCAGAAACCTCTACCACTCTATGTTTAATTTCCAGCTGAAATTTCTGCAATTTCATTTTCATTCCAATAGGAAATCTCCAGCATTTGCGTACATTACTTTCTTATTACTGAATCACTCAAGTTTATCCTTGAAAATACCATTTTCACCACTGAAGGGAACAACATCAAAGTAGTGGTATTGTTACTGGGACCCTAAAAAGATCAGTTAACACTTTTGGTCCAGTGTTGCCTTGACAGATTTATTATGGCAGCAGCTGGAAACACATCACTTTTCTGAAGTCTTTTCTAATATTTAATGCTCTTGGCACTGATGTTTCTCCTCAACAAAAACCAGTAAAGCTCGCAGCTCATGTAAACTAACAGCAGTATTGCCAGATCTGACCACAGATCCATCTGAAGATGTCTTGTTTTTATTTGAAGTTCCTCATAAGAAATCCACTCTGTATATCATTACCTACAATACTTGATACAGTATTGTTCATAGCATCAATGAAAGATTCCAAAGCAATATCAAAAATCATCCTCATCACATGATGACTCACCACCTGCAACCTTTTAATGTGGTCATCATATCTTCATATCTGGACAATCTATATTAGCTGTTTTTTCATTATCAATAAATCAAAGACTCACTGTAAACTTTCCAGCCTTTTTTGTTCATTTTTTTCCTAGCAGAAGAAAAGGATGTGGAAATCAATCTGCCACAGCAAAAAATGCAGCAAGCAGACCTTCTAGGCTGAGTAAATATCTTCCCCCTGGGCTGGTGAGCATCAACCCAACTTCTGACCTGGTCTTCTTGGTCCCTGCTCTCCCAGGCTCCAAGGCTCCAAAGCACTGGCTGTGCGAATTAGGGTGCATGGGGTACCACATTCATGAGAATGCACAGTCATGGCTACAGCCACCTAGACAAGCCTGCAGCTTTCAAACCACAGATTGCTCCAAAACCTCACCCAGCAAGCAAGAAAAGCAGTTTCATCAACAGTTCCATTTGCAGAAGAACTCATGTTTGCAGCAACAATTTACAACTGCAACAACACCATCATTTATTAGTATGTCTTCATTTCCATCAGGCATACCATGATTTGTGGAAGCTGTGAGATCACAGGCATCTTTTCTTTGAAAGAAAAGGACTAAAATTGATTTTAAGCTACCTTTTAACATAAAACATAAGAACAACCATTGTAGTCATTTCAAATTTTTTTTTGTTTGTTTTGCACACAGAATCTAACATGGACCTTTTCTCCATCTACCAAGGGGATCCTCTTCATGAAACTTAGAATTAACTTAGAAAGATTCATGAACTCATAAGACAATGCAATTAAAAAAAGAAATACATGCAATATAACATTAATCAAAAAGCCTGCCCTTTGGATCAATATTAAACATGGATCCTGAAGAAATGGAGAATAAAGAATTTAGGCTAGCACATGAAATAAAAACATTTGGAACAATGTTAGCCCAGGCTGTCAAGGGATAATACACAATCTGTTCTTGGTCCAAAAGCTGTAAGAAATGCACTTGTCATTTTGTCATCATACTTTAACAGAAAGGTCAAAGGAAGAATTTATGGGAATAGTACAGTCATTAATGTATGTTATAGAGAAAAAGTGATCAATCAAACCACAAACCACTGCAAACTTCTCAACTCTGTTTTCTTCTTCTATTTCAAATCTCAAAGCCTTATAGAATGCAGTACTTTTCCATCTTCAACATTTGAAGCAAAGTGGCAAAGATAACAATTTTTTTTCAAATCCAATCCAAAGATTCTAACATTTTGATGACATTCTCAATCCAAAAGAATACATATTTCTTTTTGTCTCTGAACCATCACACTTTTAAAAGGTCATTTCAACTGACATTCATGAATATGAAAGAGAGACTTGTTCTCTCGTAAAACATTGCAGAGACTTGATTATTGTTTCACCTCTCAATTTTTTTTTTGTTGAAGACTGAGCCACCAAGCCCCCTATGTTTTCTTTAGCTCTTTTTATCCCAGACATCATTCAGCAGGGACCTGATTGTCAAAAGTTGCAAAGGTTCTGATGTATGGATGTATGGATGAAACGGATTCTGTGTCGATAATCCTAATGGCCTTATGCAAGCCAATCAAACCTTTGATTCTGGAAGCCTAGGAAGAGCAAAAAAAATAAGATTTTATCCAAAATGCAGAGAAATGGCAGAATTGCACCTTCTTTCCTAAGTACATGTACTTGGGAAGCAGCCATTTCCCAAGGGTGAGACTTTAACAAAAGAAGAAAGGGCTTCTGGCTGATAGGAAAGTAAACTCATCAGTTTCAAAACCTCTGAACAAGCAGAACTGCCATGAGAGTGGTAAAGATTACCAGCAGAAAAACGAAGAAATATTCTAAGTTTTCAAGTGACCAAGGAACGTGTTAATATTTTCTGTTAAACATCTTTTTCCTCTAGCATTTAGGATATCAGTTAATAAAGAACGAAAAGTTCAAACCTGATTCACAGCTGCCTGCTGGACTCTCAGCATGAGAACTCTATTGGCTTTTTACCAGAGCAGCTCTCTGTTCAGAAATACTAAATGCAATTGACTCATTATGCCAGACACAGTGACAATGACAAGCACTTACCTCATAGTCTTTTGGGTGACACAGAGTCCCCACCACAAAGCAGCAGACAGCATTGTCACTGCAGGCTTCCTTCATGTTTGTACAGGAGGCTGTGGATGCCAGTGGCTCCTGTGACAGAAAGGCAGAGTGTCTCACCTGTCCTGCATTTCCAGGTAGGTATTGTACTAACAGGGCAAGCCTGGGAAGGCTGGTGAGTAGGAACTAAAATCTTTTTTCTTTCCCATCTTTGATGCTGTACTTCAAGGAGTGAAGAATTGGAAGACAGAGCTGTTCTGTCTAAGAGATTATTTTGTATTTCATGCAAACTTCGAAGTGCTGGAGAGCCCTCCTTTTTTGGTGGAGCATAACTCTATCTGACCAGTTGGTCTGTGAGATAACAGTGAAATTTGCTCAGTGATATGCATACTGAGGATGAATAACTCAAGCCAGATTCATATATAAAGGGCTTAAATAAAAAGCACTTAAAAAAAAAGGCTGTACTGCTGTAAATTCAGTGGATTGGTCAGATGGTTACACTATATCAAGTCTAACCCTCAAATGAGTAAAAGCCTTGTCATAAGGTATTTCAGATGAAGGCTTTTGTTTCGAATCATTGTGGCCTACAACAGCCAAAAAAAAATGTAGCTCACCTTCAAGAGAAAGAAGAAACAAGGATTAATGCAAGCAGTTGGCTTGAGGGTTGAAAAAGAGTGTTTACTGATATTGCAAGATGTGATTAAGGACAGCTCAGTATAAGACAGAAAGAAAAAATGTGGGAGCGCAGGATTATTCACACTTTGACAAATGGGTCAGAAACAACTTTTGAGGAACATCTCTGCTGAGAAGAACTGAAGGAGCCTGGTGGAGGGCAAACTCAGAGTGCTTCTTAGCAGACACAAGGTTGACAGCACTCTGAGTTGTCCAATGAACAGTGACATTGGACCACATCTGCAGACTATATCCAGTTTTGGTCCTCCCAGCACAGGACAGACATGGACAAACTGGAGTGGCCTCAAGGGGAGAAATGATGGGGACTGGAGGACTTGTCCTGTGAAAAGCTGGGCTTGAACACCCAATAATATCACTGGCTACCATTACCTGCAAAAAGTCACCAAGAAGAAGGGACTGAACTGTTCACTGTAATACATGGGGGAGGATAAAAGATGATGGGGGAAATAGCAACAAAAGATATTTATCCAGGGTGTAAGGAGTTTTTCCCCATCATAACAGTCAGGCAGGAGACCAAGTTTTCCTGAAAGGCTATACCATCCCCAGAGGTTTAAAAAACCAGAGCAGACAAAGCTTTGAGCAGCCTGGTCAGGCCCCAGAGCTGACCTTGCTTTGGGTAAAGGTCTGGAGCAGATGCTTTCAATGTCCAGCCTGAATCCTTATGTGATTCTTCAAAAATTGAAGGACCAGTGATTAATCCCAAAGTTTCATCTTGAGCAATAATAAAATGTTTTAGTAAATGCTGTATTAGAGTAAAAACCTCTTGAGTCCTAAGAAAGAATTAGATTCTCATTCTAGGATTATATATGAAAATTTCAACCTGAACTGAATATACTAAGGAGCAACAAGTGAATAGAAAGGAACAATACCTGCTGTCTCTTTCCTTTCAGTTTAAACTTTCCCAGATGCCTAGGTTAGAGGTTGCAAACAGGTACTTTCATCAAGGGGAGACTGCCTTCTGCTCTTATTCCCTCTGAAAATGCTTCCATCAAAGCTGCTTCAAAGCCCCAAAATGCAAGAGAGATTTGACAAGGAAATGTGAAGATGTCTTTGCCTTCCCAGAGAAAGAAAATACCTGGCTTCCCTGGTGTCTATAGCAACAATCTGTAAATACAATAAGGATTAATGAGAGAGTGCATCATTTTGTGTGAATCTTTTACCTTAACTTACTCTTATAACTCATTTTAAAGACCACTTCTTAGATATTATAGTATCTAAGCTCTCTACTGCACTTTTAGAAAACTCTGTGATCCATACTCATTCCTGCTAAATCTACAGATTCCTACTAAGAAGAATAAGTATGTCTCTAAGCCTGTGACCAAAGAGAAAAAAAAGGTTTTCTTTAAAGTTGCACAGCAAGGGCTGCATGTTTATGAGAATATGCCACTTTGAGGATTGTTTATCACAAGCAATAGAATTTCCAGGCTGCTGACCAAATTTACTGCAAGTTGGTAGACATCACTCTATTTCAGCTATACACATTTCTCTTACATCGTAACAAGGATAAAATGATGTGGAAAACCTGGGTGTGCACACTGATCTATCAGGAAAATCCACAGCACTGTGGTATGGTATCTGTGTTAGAGATACTCCTATAATTATATTGTTCCTCCTTGTTTTTTAAACTGATTTTTCACTGAAGTGGCTGGATCAGGCTCTAGGGGTGAATTTCAGGGTTAGGCAGCAGCAGTCTAAAGGAGCTCTTCATACCCCAGCATACATATCCAGCCACCATCTTCCCTATAAAAACACAAAGACTACTTCCATGTGAAAGCGAATTTTCATCCTGCATTCAGGTGTACAGTCTTTTACAAGGACTTGCACTGGATCTTCCCATCTCCAATGGGAAGGAAAGCATCTTGCACTTTCCCACTCAGACAGTAGTGGAGCTAGATGCCTCCTCCCTCTGTTAGAAGTGTGGCTTAATTACACATACAAGTATGGATGAGCAAATACATCCTCTTGTTTAGATTCTAGGAATTTATACTATTACAAGTATGACTTTCCAGTGGTATTTTTAAGTCTCGCTGTTTGCAAATTTCAGTAATTAAATCCTTATTTATATTAATAGATCTGCTAAAACATAATGGGAGCTGCCTGTGTAAATGGGGCTGGTAGATCCCTGCCTCTGCTTATCTTGAGAAGTGCAGCTTACGTTGCAGGTGCTCAGACTGAAACACCACTCTCACCACTCTTTTCAAATTATATTGGACTGTGCCATGTTACACATCACCAAAAGGAAAAGCAATGGAAGGGAATGGCTGCCACCATGACTGATTTACATTGCACTTGGTGTCCCAACTGCTCCTGGTGGAAGAACTTTGCAAATTACTGGCTAAACTGTCAGCATGTGAAAGTCACATGCAAATAGCTACATCTCCTTCAAGGCTACAAAGAATCAGGCCCTCATGTGTTCTAGTAATCATGATATGTATCAGGTATATCCTCTTAGCAGCAAATGGATCATGTGAAAAAGACAGAACATGCTAGTATCTGTGATGAAAAAAAAGGTAATAAAGCTTCATTTATATCATGTATTGGCCCTTTTGGACAGTCTTTGGAGCATTACTGATGTCAATCCCATGTGATAGTTGCCTTTTGAAGACCTTCATCTATTTGAAGCTTTTCAAACACTTTTGAAAGAATGTCTACAAAGTCCTGCAAACGCCAAGAGCAGTTGATTTAACACGACTCTAACTAAGGCAAAATGAACTGAAGCAATTTCTTCTGTCCCTGCAGGTACTGTGTTGAAATATTTTATCTGAAGTCTTCAGAACTATCCCATTGAAAATATCTTTTAAGAAGCTTCAGTCTCTTCATACATCAAAAAAGTGTGCAGTGTATTTGGAGGGAGGGGAAAATCCCTAAAATCAATGTTTTTATTGCGGTCCTAATAGGCTCTGCCATATTCTAGGCAGTCTAGTTTTGATAGCGGCAAATTTCATTAAGATCTATCCTGAGACACCACACAGTTTCAGAACTCTTTAGAAGTCAGAGCTTTCCTTCAAAAACATTTCAAGCAAAGGCTATAAGAACACTACTAGGGGTCTTTTTCCTGATAGCAGTGCTACCTCAGGGAAAGGAGTTACTGCATCCTTTGTAGTTTGGTAATAAGGGGCTACTCTCTGTCCTTTAAAGTGTTTTGAGTCAGACCCTTATTTGTTGCATTATATTGTGTTGTTCTTGATATCTGTTTATTGTTTCTATCTCCTCCCACACATGCCTCTCTCAAGATGTTTCTGCTGTTGCTATAATTTTGTTCATTCCATAATAATCCTGTCAGGTAAGGATATGATAATTAGAAGTAGTGACAAACATGCAATCTTCATGAGAACTAAGAAATTTATGATTCACATGATTGAATATATATAACATAGTCTGAAGAACAGTGTGTGCATTTCTATGAAGTACATAGTGCATAGGGAATGGGAATTGATGAGAAAACTTTGGAAAGTCACATTAAAAATGATAGCTTCTAGGCAGAATAGGAGCAGTCTGCAAAAATTGTGTTTTCATTCTGGGGGCTGAGAGGGGTTGTTATTAATTTACATCACCTTAACAGGAGGAAGGCTTTCATAGAAGAAAGAGAGAGAAAAAAATATTCCTTTCCAAAAGAGCTATTATTCAAAGAAAACTCCGAGATATTCCAGAAAAGATTTGAAAACTTTTTTTTAAAGCAGATAGCTTTCAGTCAGATTGTTGACCAACTGTTGTTGTATTGTGCCTTCCTAACACTGCAACAAGTATGCATTGTGGGGAGATTACAGTCCATAAACAAAAAATTGGTACCAGCCCATGCCACAGGATGGCCTCAATACTGCAGAGTCCAAAAGAAAAGAAAAGCATTCACTTCAGAAATAAACATGGCCTATTCAAGAGCTGTGGGTCATGGGGGATTATGCTGAACCTCCACCCCCCAACACCTGCCACAGCACTACTGCCACCAGTGGGAAGAGAACAGAGGACACAGGCAGAGATCTAACCCATTTTTGTCTCAAGTGTAGGGATTTTTTGTGTGAAGCGTGTGTGCTCTTGACTCCCTGATTGGTCCCTCCTAGGGGCGTTCCCAGACCTGTCCCACTGACACAGCTGCAGAGGCCAGAGAGACAAAAGCAAGTTTCCTGAGGGAGAACTGGCTGGTGTATGAAGGGCTGGAAAATGCGTAAGGAGTCATAGCTATTTTTTGACATAATGTTTGGCCAGAAGGATGTGTCCAGAGCAGCTCTGGTCCTGGAAATACTGTGCCTGAGATTGGGCACAAGGCACCTCATGGTGTGCAGGCTGGCACTGCCATCCATTCTTGCAAACACAAAGTGGTTTGTAACCAAAGAAGGTGTCTTTTAGCTCAGCACGCCTGACCACTGGAAGCTCATCTCTCTCCTCCTTAGCTATTTCCTTTGTATTCTGCAACTCCCTCTCCATCTAGAAAAGCTAGGTGACTTTGTCTGTCATTTATATTCTTTTCCTCAATAGCCTTTCCAAATAATTTATTCCACATGTTTACTCCTTCCTGCACATAACGGTAGTGCTGGAGTTCCCTCATGTCTGCATTATATTCTCAGGTTCCTCTTAAAAATATTTCACTATGAACTCACTACTCCTTTCCATAATGACAAAAACCTCTCTCAATCAACTTCCACATACCCTATTTTCCCAAGAGGATAAAGCCATCTTACCATTTGAGTTCAGTCCTTAATTTTGTTGCTGGCAGTCCGGTATGACTTATACTATGCTGCTTCCAGGGAAACACAGCCTACCTGTAACTAACCTTCCACCACTCAATACAAGTACTCACCTTTTCCTCATGCACACCTCTTCATCCAACACTTGTAATTTTCAGCCACATGTCGCTGTGATGCAGTGAGTCAGGAAATGTGAGGTAGGCTGCTGTTTTGTGCCACCTCCATCTCCAGGCAATACCATGAGAGATCAAGAAAAACAACACATCCACTGTGAGGCTCAGCCCAGCAAGGTGAGGTTTCAATGGAAGCTGTAAAATTACAGAAAAATGGGGAAGCATACAGCACTGATGACTCCCTCAGAACATAGAACTGTAGAATCATAGAATGGTTAGGGTGAGAAGGGACCTTACAGATCATCCAGTTCCAAACCCCCTGCCATGGGCAGGGACATCTTCCACTGACCAGGTTTCTTGGAGACCCATCCAACCTGGCCTTGAACACTTTCAGGGATGAGGAGTCTACAAGTTCTCTGCGTAGCATGTTGCAGTGTCTCACCACCCTCAGAGCAAAGAATTTCTTCATAATACCTAATCTAAACCTACTTTCCTTTCATGGCCATTCCCTCTTGTCCCATACATGCCCTTGTGAAAAGTTCCTCTCCTTGTAGGCTGCCTTTAAAAAGTAGAGCAGCTATAAGGTCTCCCTGGAGCCTTCTCTTCAGGCTGAATGCCCCCAACTCTCTCGGCCTGTCTTAATAGCAAAGGTGTTCCAGCCCTGTGATGAACTTAGTGGCTCTGGTCTTGACTTGTTTCAGCAGTGTTGAGGGCCCCAGAGCTGGAAACACTGATGGGGTCTCACCAGAATGGAGTAAAGGGGCATTTTACCCTTACTCCCTTACCCTGCTGGTCATGCCTGTTCATATGCAGCCCAGGATGCAGTTTGCTTTCCAGGCTGCAAGTGCACATAACAGTTACTTTCCCTCTGATCTCAAATGAGATGTTAACCTGATTCAGATGGAAACATGGACATTTCATCAAAGGACAGCCAAATTTTAATGGGATGCCACAGACAGCATGACTAGCCTACCTTTTCTGTAGAGAAAAAAACAATATAATGCCCAGATTTTCTTGAAGCAGACCTAGAATACTTCAATGTTAACATCTAACTGAAATCTTCAGAAAGATTTTGGTTTTATGCAGGCTGAATTTTCAGAATACCTGTATTAAAATCCTAGGAATCTGTTGTTGGAGTTGTATCTGTTGTTTCAGAGTCATGGGAGGGCTGTAGCAATAGATGCTGAGAAATGGCTGTCACTGAACTAACTGGAATGGAGAGCATTGCATTAATGAGCAGCAATTTTTTAAGGCATGCTTTGAGTTTTTTCATCATGTAATTTTGCTAAAATCATTTTCTCTCTACTTAGATTAAAAGTAATGCAGAGGGAACTTTTAAAATTCATCTTTTTTAAAGAAATTGTGTCATTTTACTCTTTTCTGTATCTGTTACATAGTCATTTACAAGTTGGAAGCTGTATTTTTCCTTTTTTTTAACCAATTCTAAAACTTGGAGTGATAAAATACATGAACAAATGAGAAGCCTCATTGTGCATGTAATTGAAAAATTATTTTAAAGTTAACATGTTGTGGCAAATGGCAAGTCTATATAGATTGAGACCAAGAATACCCTGTTCTGTCTTCAGATCTTCTTTAGTTTTACTTATGAAAATTGCCTCTTAGCTCTTCTTTAGTGGTTTATCTAATTAGTTATATTGATTTTATATTTCTTATGGTGGCAGGGAAGGGAAATCATGGTCTTATGAAGCAATAATGAGATCAGAAGAAAGGGTTAGCTATGATTATATCAGGAGTTGGAAGTAATCTATACCCAACCTCAACAGAGGATTTCATTTACCTAGAAAATATTCAAGTGGAAAACAGCTTGGTGAGGGCATTAGTGTACACCGAAATCTAGGGTAGATTTGCATACAGTTGAGACAATCAGAAAAGAGGGTCCTTATCACTTTTATGAAATCAAGCCGAATCACCAGAGTACCCCAAACACACAGGCTGGCACCAGGCACTCTGTTCTCCTACTTCACAGGGTTTGAAGTAGGTTTCAATTTCATGTTGCTTATATTGCATCAGACAGCTTCAGAAAACCAGAGAGAAATAAACTACAATGCCACAGTAGTGGAGAATATTTTGCTGTATTTTTTTTCAAAAGACAGTCTCCTGAGCCAGGCATTTGAATCATAAGGACTTCTGGGATGGGATTTTCACTCAGAGATCTCCATTCTTACGTGGATTAAGAGGATTAAAAACCATTAAATGACCATCCTCCAAGTCCCTAAAGCAGATTTGCCTTTTTCTATCCTCCTTCAACTGGGGCAGACTTGGGGGTAACAAAGTACTGCACAAAAGACTCCCTTAGCATGACAAAAGGTGAAACAATCCACTGAACTGCCAATGTACCAGACAATGAAGTCGGTGCAGTCTACTCAGCTCATTTTCATCAGAACAAATGGTATCAAACTTGGCAATGGCATTGTTCTTAAACTTGAACATGGGGCTCTTTTTTTCCCCCTCTTCTTTTTTTTTTATTTTTTATTTTCCCATCCAAAGCTCAAGGTGTCATATTAATTATTTAAATCTTCAGAAGATTTCAACTGTATCCTCCAAGGCTCTGCTCAGTGCCAGAAGGTCTCCAATCTGCATTAGCTTTTGTTAATTAGAGCTGAAACAAGGACTTTGATCTCAATGAATATAATAACAAAAAAAAAAGCAAAACTTCCTGTGTGATTTATCTTTTACCTATTTTCTGCCTTTACTGTTTTTCCACTCTATTAGACTTTGATTTACCTTGTCTGAGTAACATTAAACAACTCGGCTACAAAAGAACTTAAACAGCTTCAAAAGCCTGACTGAAATGATAGTTAAATGCTACACGAAGTGATCCCAAGTCTTTAAACTTTGAATGAAAATGACACAATTTTACTTTATTTTATTTTATTTTTTGTAAGCAGGGGCTGGCGTCAGGGGGGTGGTGGTTTGTACAGCATGGATGCTTGTCTACTGATGTCAGATATCACAGGTTTTCCTGTTGGGATTGATCTTTCCTCATTAAGAGCCTTGTTTCTAGAGCTATAGTGCTGATAGAACAGAAGGCCAGCAATATTCTGCAAGATGTTCCTCATGCATCAGGCTTGCCCTGAGTTTGTAGCGCTGCTTAGATCCGAGAGGGTCACTGCCAGGGCTTGCCTTGTTAAAATTTTTCTCATTAACATTTATCTTCTTGAATAGCTCTGAAAGGCAAATTTTTTTAAGCTCAAAAAGAAAAACTAGCAAATTTTAATGTCAGATGAGGTCTAGTTGTATATTCACTTGAGCAGAGACTTATCGTTACGGTTCCCTAATATGAAAAAAATAATCAAAGAATATCCGAAAATGCTGCAAGTGAAATCTACATCTGAGATTTAGGAGATACATGAGGGTAAATTTTCATTGTGATGGACAAAGAGTTGCGCACAGAGCTTTCATTAATAACAACGCAGAGTGCTGAGAATGTGCCCTGTATCTTTTACATAAGGCTCACTACAGAATGGCAAAGCCCCGGGAGACTGGTCACTCATGGTTTATCTCATTTTAGGCAGAATAAATTAAAGGATATCTTGTGAATTCTGGGCAGAAACTAGGAGAGCTAAAGTGAATAATCTCAAAAATAATAGCTAAGAATTCTGACAACCTGCTGGAGGCACCAACTGAAACAAAGGACATTTGTCTAGAAAGAAATAGGATTTTGTTGGAGAAGTTTAAAATGGATTCGAAGAAATTCAGCCAAGGTCTGGTTTCTTCCAGGGGACCCTGGCAGCCTGGGCAGCACAGAGCCCTTCTGCTTACAGCATCAATGTGCTTTAGCTTCAGGTCCTCAAACAGCTTGGGAATTCAGTAATAGTAAGGTTCAACCCTTGCCAAAACCCATGGCAGACTTTAAACCAGCCTCAACACCAGGCTGGATGAGGGTTTCAAGCAACTTGGTTTAGCGGATGGTGTACCAGCCCACGGCAAAGAGTTTGGAACCAGATGATGTTTAAGGTCCCTTCCAACCCAAACCATTCTATGATTCCCACATGCAGGTGTGCCTGGTGCCTCCTTCCCCATCTTCCCCCACCCTTCATACCATCAAATGTTCATGATTTCCAGAGTTTCCCTAAAAGTATGGTGGGAGCCAAAGGCCCTCACTGTGATGTGTAATTTGCCACCTTCCTTAAGCTGTAGTACCAAGCACAGCTCAAATGGTTTTGCTCACAGATGTTGCCTTTTATGGGTCTAAATCTTCCATCTGACGCAGTCCTAAAGGACAGGAGCAGTGACTGCATATTTTAAGCAAAAACTACTGAAAGCATGTAGAAACCATGCTGAAGCTCCTGCAACACCAAGCGATGTCTGAGTCTGGGGCCTGCTCTATATACCTGGGCATCCCATCTCCCTCACTGCCTCTCCTTGCTCCTAGAATATTGATTCTGGCTTTACTTCACTTTAACCTGTCAGCACGGGTTAGTTGAGTTCATGTCAATGCTATTACAAGCATATACTGATTGCTTTGCTGACTCAGACTTTGTCCCTCTCTCTGGGCTCAGAACAAGTGCCAATTGCTGTTCCATGCTTTGCTCCCTAGAGAAGGGGCCATAGTGTCCCCCATACACAAAGCCAAGACACTTCCTTGACAGTCTGGGAGGGCACAGGGCACGGGGAGGTCAGGCTACCCAGCAGGCATGTGCTGGGGCTGGGCTGACTGCTGTGGGTCTTAGCAAAATGTGCATGAGCCGTTGCCCCTCTGTTTGGGAATCGACACCATACACTGCCTGGAAAAGTTCTAAAATAAATACTTACAGCTGCCTGCTGTCAGAAAGTGCAGGAATTTCAGGAGATAGAATTAACTCCCCCAGTGGTGTTCAAAACTCATGAGACTTCAGAAAACTTTCCTAGAAACAAACAGTTGAAGTTTCCTTGAGGTTTAGGTTTTGAAGCAAATATCTTTGTTGTTTATCCCAAGCTGCCTTCTGTTTGGCAGAAGTCAAGACTGTGATATTAGGATGGGCAGTGACAGGCCATGGTAGGTGCAGAAAATGAGGACAAGTAGCTTAAGTTCTAGGCAAAAAGCAGAGAGAGACTCTGGAGAAAAGGAAGTCAAAGCCTAGGAAAATTATCACCTCTCTAGCAGTTTTCTGAATGGATATAAGGGCAGGGACATTGCATTCATCAGTGCCAGAGAAAAGGTTGTTGAAGCAATGGAGATATAACATCAGTTCCATAAAAACCAAAGATAAAATACTCATTGACTAAGAAAAATATCATCAACTCACAAATCACTAAGGTTTCTAACAGGCCATAAGACTTTTCTTGTTTAACATAGTCTACTTTTTATCATTGGAAAAGATAGGCACTTGTCTATTATTTTAACCTCCTAATCTTAAATTTTCCCTAAATTATTCTTTGGGGCAAGGAATGGAGAATCATGTTTGATTACCTGACCTCTTTTAGAGACTATCAATTTAAAGTCTTATTTTCCTGTATTTATTCCATTTGAAACCCAGATGATATATCATCCTATTATGACTTTTTACAGCTATTCTTTCAGACAGGTTCAACAGCATTCTCAATTTAATTCAGTACACCTCCAGATAAAACAACAGTGTATTGCATGTGCATTGCTTTATTTGAAAATGATGTGCACGATAATATGTTTCTGTCTGCAGATTGTGTCTGATTTAGCTGACAAAAGATTGCAGCAGTCATTGTGGCCAGAAGCTATTGGAAAGCAGCCAGCATTAATAAAAAAATAAATACAAAGCAGAAGCAAGTGATGCCATAAAACACAAAGGCAGTGAGTTACACTTTTCCGCATGAAGTGGCATCCCGTTGTGCATGCAGTGTATTTACCAACAGGGCAAAAAGCAGCCTCTGGGTTTGAACTTCCCACACAACTAAATGGTCACATTCTAAGGAAGCCCTCTGGGCTCATCATAATCCTGCCTCAGAAAACAAATGCTTCACATGGCGACAGAAGTCACTGTGGTGATAAGACAAGACGGGAAGGAAGAATGATTTGACAAAAATCCTCCATTTATATAGAATGGCTGCAGAAGGAAAAACAACTTATCCAAAAGACATTTAATATGAAGATCTGCTATTTTGCCTCTTGTTGCTGCCACTCATTGCACAGTTGTTTGTTTGTTTGTTTTTTTAACTTGGAAAAGCCTAATGCCTTGAGCCTTGGTAGAGACAAAAGCACAAGCCAAAGCTCAGGTTTAAACTTAAGAGATGGGAAAATACAGATTTCCTTTTGGATCCCCAGAGCAATGGAAATGTGGCAGAACAGTGGATGGACTCCCTCTCCCAGTCCCACTGAGCTTTTTTCCTGGGTAGATTATAAAATCTTATAGAGATGCTATTATGGGGGAAAGGAAAATGGGAGTCCTACAAGCCTTAGTGCTGTTGCAAACAACAAAGGTTTGTAAAATCCAAAGGAGGACAAAAACACTTATTGATGTAGTGAGGGTCTAGTACTCTGCATACTTTGAAACTGAAGTAATCTACAAATGCTATGTAGTGTACTGCTGTGGTTTAAGTCAGCTACAACTTCATCATATCTTTGACTGCCAGACTAGAATCACAGAATCACAGCACTCTTAGGGTTTGAAGGGACCTTAGGAGATCATCTGGTTGAAGTCCCCAGCCAAGGCAGCATCACCTGGAGCAGCTGACACAGGAACATGTCCAGGTGGGTTCTGAATGTCTCCAGAGAGGGAGACTCCACAGCCTCCCTGAGCAGCCTGTTGCAGTGCTCTACCACCCTCTGGGGAAAGGTGTTCTTCCTCAGTGTGAGGTGAAAATTTTTGTCGTTTATTTTATGACCATTCCTCCTCGTCCTGTCACTGGGCACCACCGAAGACAGTCTGGCACCATCTTCTTGGCAGCCACCTTTGAGACATTTATATGCATTAATGAGGTCCCCTCTTGGTTTTATCTTCTCCAGACTAAACAGGCCCACCTCCCACTGGCTCTCCTCATAAGAGAAAGGCTCCAGTCCCCTAATCACCTTTGTCACCCTCTGGACCCTCTCCAGTAACTCTATGTCTTTCTTGTACTGAGGAAACCAGAACTGGACACAGCACTACAGATATAACCTCACTAGGGCCAAGTAGAGGTGGACAATCACCTCCCTCAACCTGATGGCCACACTCTTCAGATGCACCCTAGGATAGCCCTGGCCCTCCTGGCTGCAATGCTTTTCTGTAAACCAGCTTCAGATGATGTACATGGTTGCACTCAAGTTCTTTTATTCAAGAACAGGAGTTTATATATTTGGTTCAAGATGATATATGAGCACATTTCTTTCATTAATGTGACACTACCAAAGTCAAGCAACCACATGTCTTTGCTCTCCTCCACACCTGCTAGAAGGATCCTATCAACTGCAAAGCTCTCCCAGGAATTTGCTTTAAAATTCCCCTCAGTGCTGAAGGGCATAACCGTTTTCTCTGAGATCCATCTGAACCAGCTTCTATTCAACCACATCTTTCTGTTTCCATGATAACTGAAGTCAGTGTCTGTTTCGAATAGAGAGCAACATGCATCGTCAGCATCCTGTCTGTATTTGTGCCTGCAGTATATCATAAAGTCTCCTAGAGGTTTAATGCTGATATGGAGCAGATCCTGATCTTGTTGGGGCTATTCAGTTTTAACTGGTTGCATGATTTGGACCCACTCCTTTATCTTGAGCAGCAATAGCCTACTGAATTAACTATCAATAGCTTTTCATTAGTTTTGAGTTGCAATGGCTGCTAGAATTAGGGACATCCATTGCCCCATAGTTTGCAGCCGTTCAATGTAGCAAGTAAAGATGAAAGAGATAAAATGAAGAGGCCATGGAGAGATAAGGAGACAAAAGGAAGAGACAAAGTAGTTCCTCTTGCAGAATGAAGATCAGCATCAAAATTACTATTAGGACAGCCTGATCACTCTTCAGTGCTTTGAAAGGATGTGGCAGAAGGAAAGCTTGAGAAGGGGTTTGAAAAAGAGCAGTAGCTTGTTGTGTGTTTTTATTGTGGGTACAAACACATAATGGCATCATATAAACAATCCAGAACACTGCTGAAAAGAGGAAAGGGAAGGGTGGGAAGCACAGCAGTATATTTGTGTTGCTTTGGACAGCAAATTAGTCAATGAGTAGCCTTTAGGTGTTGTTTTTCCTCTCATTTCCAAGCTATGTCATTAGATCAAGACAAATCCTCTTTCATTTGAGCCACATAATGAATTTTATTCATCTTAAGGTAACCTTTCTTTCAAAATATCCTGCCTATTTGTTGGGCCACTCTGAAGTTAAGAGCTATTTTCTTTCCTGCAGATTAAGCAGCAGCCACTCTATTACTCTAGGTCATATGCCTTTTTTCTTCTCAGATCTCTGCAAAAGTAAAAGAGGTTCTCAGCTCCACCACTTTTCACCACAGTAAAGCTTCCTTCTATCCTCTCATTGCTGTCTTGATCAGTCTGTGTCCCTCAGCTAACCCAACAGATTCCTTATGGCATGTGTCAGTGATCAGTCAAATAGCTGCCATGGGAACACCTCTGTAGTGTCAGATCTCCCTGAGTGAACCACAATTGCAAGTGCCATTGCTGAAAGACCTACAATGCTTCTGCACTGGTTCACATTCAAGATGCTGAGCTGTGCCACTTCCACTGGTGATTCCCTTGCTGAGCCTCTGGCCCTGCTGGGCCAGACAGGTGTTGGTACCAAAATGAGTAAAAAAATTATTATTCTCACTGTTCTCATTTGTACTAGATACACTGGAGTTCTCCCAAGTGAAATACAAGGCTCTGTACTGATATCAGAGTTTAAGTCAGTAGACTTAATCACCTCCTTCCCCATAACTTGCTATACACAAGGTGGGAGACACTGGGAGTATCAAAGGAGAAATGACTGCTCTTCACAAAGGAGGTCTATGAAAGGCAGATACCCTGCAGAGAATAATTCTTTTGGATTTTAACAAGTATTTTACAATGTAAACAATAACCCCCTGGAAAATTTTCTTCTGTATACTCTATGTGTGGTACACTTTCAGATGTTCTCAACTTCTCATTCTTCTAATGACTCAAGAGATGAGTAGACATACCAAGATGTGGTCAGTCACTTGGTCTATGTAGCCATACATAAAGCTATCAGCTAGCACAAAAAGGGCTAAAAACATTAGACACACCCAAACAGTCCCTTTCCAACCAGCCTTCCAACAGGCAAATAATCTCTTGCAGATAAAACTGCCAGTGAAAATTAGTATTCTGTGCCTGGAAATTCTCTGCAAAGAGCAGAAGTTTTCTGGAGTGGGGATTACATGCTTAGAATATATCACTGCACATTTTTATTCTGGTGCTACCTTGAAATCCAAGTCAACCCCCCTGTTGTGTCAGCTCTAGGCAAACACAGGAGGAAGCACTGGTCTCTTTCTCAAAGAGCCACTGCTACAATAAAACAAAGCAAGGTGGAGACCACAGGAATTGTTGCATAACGGTTGCATCTTCTCCAAGTTCTTTCCATGTTTTCATCACTTTGTAACTTATGCACTTTTCAGGAGAGACATTAGCAGCAGGACTGTCATCTCTTGCTGCTGAGGGACACACCCTCATTGCACATGTCTTATTCTTTCCCTTAAAAGTGCCTGAATTTCAGAGAAGAACATGAAGTTTATGATAGCTCCAAATTCCTCATGGAGACTGCAGAGAAGTCCTCAAGAAAGCTGGTTTTAGTCCATTGACTTACTTCACTCATACATTGCACACCTCAAATTTTATTTAAACACCAAAACTACCACCCTGGAGCATACATACAGACTTTTAAATAAAGTGACTTCAAGCTTTCATGCACTATGGATGTAAGGATAAAGCAATGAGATGGCCAGAGTGTGCTGCTTTAGAAGGTGTCTACTTAAGTTTAATTAACAGGGATCAGAGCAAAACAGCTACTGGGCCACTTTTTTTCTAGGTCTATTTTTTTTTTTTTAACATAGAGTCTCTTCTCTTTGGCTTATCCATGTATCCATGAATCCTTTTCCATGAAAATACAAAAAAAAAAAAGGACCTGCAGTTGACATGATGTTTGGTTAAAGACAAAATAAGTTCCTATGTTTGTTTTTTGCATGTTTTCAGCACTCTATTCCTAAGGATCTGTTTGCCTGGGTACTCCCTTCCCTTACTGAGAGATTAGCAGACACCCATCTAGCGAGCTGCTATCCTCCTCAGGTTGTCCTCCTGGGTGAAGATCTAGGCCAAGAACAGAGTGGATTTCATCTCTTTTCCTACAGGTATTTGAAGTCCTAAGCAGAGGGAGAGGCCCCCTCCTCTGACATGAAAGAGGCATGTCAGTCTTTATCACTTTACAGGATAGAATTACAGAGAGCAAAAAGGCAAGAGTGTCAGAAAATCAGATTATAAGAAAATATGCTGAAGGCAAAGCAAAGCTCCTTAAGAGAAGCAAATATAGTCCATTCACTTTCCTTAGTCCTATGAGCATTTCTTCTCACTTTTGCCAAAGTATGCATTTCGTATTGGCTGCTTAACAACTCTCACACCATTGCTTCCCCCAACTGATCTATCCCCACACCCCTCTCTTGCCCATCCTGTCACATCTGAGTAAGGCTGCTTATTTAAATGCTGCCTTTGCGGGTGCTTTTGTTTGTGTTTTTGGTAGGGGTGATGAGCTGCGGTGGGAAGATCAATTATTCCTTTATTAGAGGTTCTTATCCAAGAGTTCATTTAACCTGTTTTGAATGTGTTGCTGACTCAGAGGAATTAAGCTGGAAGATAGCCAAGGACTGAACAGAAAGTTAAGACACAATGAAGTTAATAGGCTCTCATTGGCTGCTATTGTTAGAACTAGTCTTAAAAACAAAAACAAACGCACATGCAAGTCTGGTTTCCTGTGTGGTAAGCTGAGTGCTTTACAGGGACTTCCATTATGTCATGATTCATTATTTCCTCCTCTCAGCCTAAATGGAGCCTGAAAGTAGAATTAATAGCTAAAGGATCTTCATTAAATAGGCTCTTCTGAAAAGTAGCTGATGAGGATAGCGTTTTTAATGGAAGGGTTCTCATTTTAGCACTTTTCTTTATTTATAGAGTACTGTACCTGCACACAGCACTGTAAAACATCTCCTTTTTGAAAAAGTCTGATATAGACAGAGATAATAGAGTTCAGTGGTAATTAAGTAGGCCCCTGTAGGAGCAACAGTGGCAACAGAATAAAAATCAGGAACTTTATGCTCCTTCAGACTTGTGGAGCAGTTCCATAAAACTCAGAGAAGATCCCTGCTATGACACATTGAGCTCAAAATTATTTAGAGAGGTTTACATTCTGTATTAAATTCTTGTTCTATAAGGAATCAGACATGATCTCTCCATCCGGGAGGGTTATAGCCTACTCGTAATAATGCTTAGGCTGTGTTTTGTAAGTCAAAGGTACAGCGCTCCCTACGAGTACTCCAGACCATATGGATGACTGTCTGGGAACGATTCACACTCGCCTCTGCTTCCACTTAACGTTGAGACCCTAGGGTGGGTTCTTCATCTGATCAACAGGATTTTCAGTTGCTTCCCATTTGGAAATTCATCAGTCAGAGGTGGAAGGCAAAGGGAAGCTGAAAGCAACAGAATGTGACACTGTCACAGCTGAGGTGTCCCTTGTTTTTCCTCTGCAGCCAGTTGACAATTACCCCATTCTCTCAGATGGTCTGTATGCTGCACAAGCCCAAGCACTGTGCCCCCAATTAGCCTCTTGCCAATTATAAAGTAGTAAGGGCTACTAAATGCATTTGTTTCAAAAACTCATCTCTGAAGAGTGCCTTTCTGCATGTGACTTCTCAGAATCCACATTTTCAATTTCTGTATTGCAGTTTGTCTAAAATATTTGCAACCTTTTTCTCTCTCTCTTTAAAAAGAGTGGGTTGCTATTTAACCACAATGCGTTTTGTCTCATTGCTGTCTGCCTCAGTCAAGCCCATGTTACTAAGCACTGCTGGCTTAGTACAGTAACTAAAGCAAGGTTTGGTTGCTTTTGTGCCACCAGTCATCAACCCACCTTTCAGTCCCACTCAAGCAGTTGTGAGTGAACTAAGGATACAGAAGATTATCTTGGAAGACATTTGGCCAGCATTGCTTTCTTTTGGAAAATTAGTTTTGCTTGTTGGATGTGCCAGTTCCCTACTCTAGGACCCATCTCTACAAGGAAATCTTTTAATTACCTCTTCCCCCCAAATGACAGCTTTCACCACTGGAGTTGAGTTCTTGGACATTAGCAATTGAATAGGAAGCCTTCATACTGTATATCATTTTAATCTTTCATGTTTAAGTAAGCCAGATGGCTTATTATTACAAGCTCTGTTTCAAAAAGGCACAAACTTTCTATCAGAGGATTTGTAAGATGATAGTAAAAAAGGGAGATTTTGCATCACACAAAATAGCCTGAATTTTAATTGCACATCATAGTTTGGCAGCAATTTTCCCGTAATTACCATTCCTGCTAAATGAATAGGTGGATTAAATGGATAACTAAAATGGCATTGAAACTTCCTAGAATGGAGATTTATCCTCTAATGTATGGAATAGCTAAGCAAAGTTGTCAGTTCCTCGGGTGTAATTCACGCAGTTTTAACGTTTCTCCTCAGCAGAGGACCAGCTTTACTAGCAGTAAAACCTTACCTATTATTGGTTAGGCTTTTTTGCTATTGCTGTTTTATCCCAGCATTTCAGATATGTCAGATGTCATTTAACATCTTACACAGGGTAGCTTTTGATCGATGAAGTTGAAAAATAAAAGCATTTAGGCCTTGGCTGCGTTCCTTCCAAACTTGAGAATACCATTCCTGTTTTTCCTACTGGGGGTATAATCCCATAGTCATTTATCCTTATAACATAGCTTCTGTACCCAGACATGTATGTCATCACAAAAAAAAAGACAAAAGGGTAGCTCAGATGTGTCGTGCCTCTCCTGAGCATGAGCAATGGCAACCCGGAAATCCTTGTGCTTAAAACACATTCAGAAACAGGCTAAAGTTGCCACATCAAGTGAGGAACTATGAAATCATTACTGAAAACACTGGGATGTCAGAACCTATTCTTACTCAAATGTATAAGGACTTTGTTAAAGCCAAGTGTATTAAAAAGACCAAATATAACTAAAAATGTGGATTTGTGGAAATATGTTATATATAATAGTCCTAACCAAATATCACATGATGAATAACCAGTGTTGGTATTATTCAGCTGTTTGAATCCCTCTATAGCAATATGAAGGATCCATCCTGCATCCTTTGAATTTAAGAAAAAAAATCAAAACTCTTTATTCTCTCTTATACAAGACCAGTCTTATGCTGTTCAGGCAATTGCTTAGGTGCCCTAAGGTCTCTTTTAATATTATTTACATCTTCTGCATGGCTTCTTGCTACTGGGGTACAGGGCATTACATGTCAAAGGGGATCAGGCCATTTGACAGAATGACAGTCATTGACTGTCACTGAACTTGTGATACACGGTGTGCAGAGGCAGGTATGACAGCAGTACTGAGCTGTCGCTCTGACACATTAAGTTCTTTCACTGAGAGGTGACAGTGCTGATGCATTTGCACACATGAAGTTCATATCTTAATCATGATGGTGGCATTCAGTGGCATTCACCCCACTTAATTTTACCTGTCTATAGACCAGGCTAAAGCAGCTATGTGAACATTCTCTAGAGTAAACAGAGGGATCAATACCTTGAGCCTTGATGGTAGACATCAGTTTTAGGATATGATGAATCATCCTGGGGTGGACACTGAGTATAGATGCTGTCTAGATGACTGCCTCAGAGTAGTTTCCTATGCCATAAGTAGCCAAAACAGGCAAGAAAGTCAGATATACCTCAAGCAGGTGTGTTATTTTAGAACTCCAAATGGGTTGGAGTCTTTTGCTCCTTCTGCAACTACTATCAGTTCACAAAGGAATACATATCCTTCTCTCAGATGAAAGTCAATGATCAGTAGAAGGGAAGTCATCCCCTACTTTTTGGTAAATTTTTAGACATATTACTTTTGCTATCTGAGTATCTGCCATTCAGTAACTCTGTTTTACTTTAGGGAAATGGGGGAAATAGTTAGCACAGTTAAATGCTTTGCTGAAAGAGAAGAGATTTTAGCAGAGCTTCTGAGGGATTCAGTGTGGCTTCTCTTCCACCTTCTAAGAATTTTGGAGTGTCTGGATGAACTTAAAGCCTGTTTGACAGAGCAGGAAATAGCATCCTCAATGACATTGTGTTGCTGTCATTGCCACAGAAGTTGGTGGTCAGGCAGGAGACAGAAAATTAAACCACCAGCCCCCTAGAGAGCAAAGCTGAAGGAGGAATTCACCAACAGCCCAGGATGTGTGGCAGCTGAACACAAGGACACCTCCAGGACACACAGCACAGAGCAGGGACCTGCCTTTTACCCACCTGGGATTTATTTGGCTTTCAAAGAGTCAGGGAAGCCCCATGCCAGGCTAGGACTCAGTCTGTGCCTCAGAGCAAACCCTCACCTTCTCCCACCATCAGCTTTTCTCATTGGTACTCTGTCAGTCATTCTGGGTAATCCCAAACTGAGCTCCAAAGAAATCAGCCCAGGATGGACATCACTGTACCCAAAACATTGAAGAAAAAAAGCAAAATAAACTAGTTTTCCTCCTTTATCTTATGTAAAGCAGTCCATAAAGTAACTTTAAAAAACGGACTGACAATACCTCTTTTTTCTCTAATGGTAAAGTTATTAATGTGGCACATTATACCGAATGTTAACAAATTGCCTGAGCCACCAATCTGAGAAGGTTGTGGCTGTCTCACAGTTTGGGTTGTAGCTTTCTAAAGACTCATTCTGCTTGAAAAAAATAATTGATCACAGAAGGGGCTTAAACAGTCAAAAGCTTAATGTTAATGTTGGCAAGCCATGCAAAAGTGAAAGGAAAACTTTGAAGAAAGTGTTTGAAATTAGGTAGTTAATACTCTCAACTGCCCAAGCCTTATTTTCTTAAGAAGTTTAAGTGATGTTGAAGTCTATTATACATATTAACAAAGAGTTTATGTCACTCTCAGAGTAGGTGCTTTCCAAGTGAGATATAGCACTGTAAAGCGAAGCCCATTACTGCACCTCTGGGAACAATGACACTATCACAGGTTTCAGCTTTGGCTTTCTGCTCCTTCCAGACAGGAGCACTGGCTTTAACACAATCATGTAATTGAAGAGGCAGAGCTCTCTGAAGCTAACAAATCTGAGAGCAGACGCTTTCCAGTGTTATCCAGTATTGTCATTGCACAGAGAGGTGGCAAATATTAGCTGCTCTCCACCACAGCTGCGTTTTCCTGGTGTGCCATCCGCTGCCTGTGCAATGGGAATGCTGCCTGCATGTGGAGTCGCTGCTCTTGTAAATATGCTGGGGATACTTTGCTTTGCTTTTAGAAAATATTAAAAATAGCATCTAAAATACACACGAGACCTGACTCAGTGTATGAGTCTATCTGGGAATTACCCTGCAAACCTCAGTGGGGAAAACAAAACCAACAGGAAAACCCCAAACATGACTCCTTTTGGAAACCCCGGACAAAGTAGATGAGATCTTTTGAAAAGAGGCTGATCTTCTGGATCCACTGACATCCTGGATTGGCTTGCAAGGCTAGGGCTTAAGTCTGTGTACAGATTATGTGCCATTTGGAAACTGATACAGTTAATGAATGCAATTCCTCTACTGCATTTGCGGTTGCGCCAGGAGTAACCCTGTTATGTGGTAATGTTGGTAGAAAGTGCTGTAATAACAAGATGTGAAAATTCAGAACACTCTTCAAAGAAGCAGGAAAATTAGAATTTGAGCTTTTGGGGGCCTAGAAATACATACAGTTTGCAAATCTGAGAGTCCACAATTTCTTGAAAATACCTATTAAAATAGTTTTGTTATAACCAACTAAATAACCTCCTGTTTTATTTGCTGTCCAAAAATCCATCTGTCCAAGTGTTTTAAACTGCCAGGCATCACAGGGTTTGCTGAGTGCTGTCCACACAAAACCTATAGTAATTGCAACCCTCTGTCAGTGCGTGGTAACCAACGAGTGAAATTAACTCTTGATCAAAAACGAAATGAAGTCCACCAAGCTCTAGTATTTTCATTGTCCAATTAGAAAGTCATGAAATTGAAAATGTACCAAGAGAAAGAACTAAATCCAATTAAAAAAAAAAATCATTTTTAATACTTTGTGATAGAAAGGAGTTGAGGACTGTTCTTTCTTTCAAGCGTGTTTTTTTAGTAAAAGTATTTATTTTCTATTTTCCCCTTTAAAAAAACAAATATCCAATCCTTCCTACATATATGAATAGAATAAAAATTGACACACAAGCCAGGACTCTCTCTTAAGTAGAGTTATTGTTGAATGCAACTATAAAAGAAGATAATGGGCAAAACAAGTTTTTACAAATTACGTGCCTGTACCTGCATGGTGTATTTGCTCAACTCATTTCAAAGCTAAATTTATGTGCCAAGTGATCTGCTTTATATGCACTTTTTTCTCAACACCAGACAAAAAAATCTCTGCTCAGAGAGAATTGTGAATTAAGATGACAAGAAAGGCTCCAGTAGATTTATGTAATTTTGGCAACTTTTTTCCCAGGAACTCAGAAGTTAGCAGTGAAAGTCCAAGTGCCCAGTGCCTGGTCCTCACATCTGCCTGTCCCCTAACAGAGTTTTTCAGGGATTGCTTCTTTCTACAACTGGTGGACACGGATAGGGAAACGACACACGGCCAAAGCAAAAGGGAGTCCTCAGGCACTCGCAGTGTGGCGGTGCCCCCATGGCCATTGTCAGCACAGCACAAAGAGGCAAACAAAACCCTCTCTGTCCTGCTTTAAAAAGGCAGCCCAAGTCACAGACCTCGCCAGCCACGACCATCGAGGCGAGAAGATCAAATGCTTTGGGGTCAGAGGCACTCATTTCATGTGCCAACAGGCAGGCAGATGCGGCTCTCCAAAAAACAGCCCACAATTGCACAGAAAACTGAAATATTTTTCGTAGAAATCAGTGCTGCCTGGCCTATTAAGGGACAAGTTAAATAAATCTTTAAAGGGCACACTGTGGAAGTTACTTTTTCAGCAACCAACCTTTGTGGAAATCCCACACCAAACCCCATCTATCTTGATAATGCAGGATATCTACAGCTGAAAGCAGTTTAAGAACTGCAAAACAACTGGTTGCTGAAGGGGAAAAAAACTGTAATAAAAATAAAGGAGGCTTTAGGGAACAGCAATCATTTTCAAACATTGTAATAGTTAAACCATTTTAACCTTACATCCATTACTTGCAAACAAATGTGACATTATGAATCAATTGCAGTTATGTTGTTAATAGACTTTATTAATACCAAGGAAAAATAATATACAGAGTATCCTCAATGGATGTATAACTACCCTCTCAAATGGAGTTTCCTGATATTTTAAATGAATGGTGGGGTTTATTTTGGCAGCAGCATCACATAACTAATGCTTCATATTACACACAAAAATTATTTTGGTGCCATTCCTTAAATGAAATGTTTCATTTCAATAAAAGCTTGTAATTGTAACACTTAAATGCTATCATTAATAGCAAAAAGAAAGTTCTCCCAACAACATTAAAGAGTGAACTTCCCCACTCCTTCCTCTATTACAGCCAATGTCTTTTTATTGTCTGTTTTCATCTCCATTTTACTTTATCTGCCAAACTACTTTGCATTTCAAGACATTTCCACTCACCTTGAGTTCTTGGTTCAAAAAGAAACAATAAAGTTTAATCTTTTCACTTGACAATGATGTATGGGTCTGCTGAAAAACACTTTTCAGGTATTATCATTAAAAAGTCTCTCTTTTTTTAGTTTCTCTTCAACTCTTGATACACAGAGAAATACAAGATGTCACACACGCGAGAGCTTTTATCAAAGCTCCTAATAATACCACTTAATTAGAAACCAAAGCTCCCTAATGTTCCTTCTGAGAGCTCCTCAGAATAGTCTTTCTCTGGCTTTAGTCATTCCTCTTCAGCTAAACATTGTCTAATGACTTTATTAGTGATTTCAAAGGCTAGCAAAGGCTACCACTCCACTCTTTTCTTTCCAGATTACATCTTGTTGGTCAGGGAATTTGCTGAGCTCGACCATCACACAACTGGTTTGAATTAGAAATTTTTTCCCCCTCTCTTGCAGTTAGCTACTTATTAGCATTTGTCAAAACAAAGGGAAAACGCAGCCTCTGAATGTTTAATATTGTTCAGCATTCTCTGAGAAACACAGTCAGACAGTGAAAATACACCAATTGTTCCCTTCTCTGGAACGTACAGTACTGCTGAAACCCCACTGGGGTTACTTAAACTAAATGCTTTAACTTAATCAGACTGATCACATAACTGTGTTAAAGTTATTTAACTTTTTGTATTTTCATAAAAGCTTTGGAAAGAATTTTTAAAATGTATGATTCGTTATGCAGGAGCCATTCATGAGCCCGGCAGCCAATGCAAACATACTGCCTCACCAAATAAATGAAAACTGCCTGACTGATAATAAAAAAGGTTTGGGTGGTATTTTACTTTTTTCCCTGAGAAAACTGGCACTTAAATATATAATGTTACCAATTCCATTTCCAGATATTTACCAAATCTGGGGGCATCTATTAACAAGAAGGAAAATGACATTTTGACTGAAGGCTCTCAAACTTACATTCAACTACACAAAAGTAACATATTCAAAGGATGAGAGCTTGGTTTCTAAAGTGGAGTGATTTCCCTAAGAGCATAAAGAGGATTGCACTCATGCAGTCTTTATGCTAAAAGTCACTGCTTTATCCCAAATAAAAAAGCAAAATCAGATGCTGAAGAAGAAAGAGGGACTGTAGAAGGAGATATGTTAATTATATTAAAAAGAAGGTTTTGCTTTTACAGCCCCTCAGTTGTGAGCTGTGGATCTATCATTTCAGCTGAATGATACATTCCATTCTGCACAGCGCTGGAGCTGAACTCCCTCTCTCTCACTCATTTACTATTCAGAAACACTTAAGAAATTATTACCACATGTCCAGGAGTCACTCATGATGATGACCACTAATGCTATTCTTCTTGTTACAGTATTAACTCAAAATATACCACTGTTGTCTTTGATTAGCACGAGCAAAGCTAAGAACAAAGACATACCACTGACATAATGACAGTTTTATGGCTCCCGTCTGAAAAAAACTCTGCTCATTAGCATCCAAAATATAAAACACTCTCTTCAATACTTCAGCGTAAAGCGACGTAATCTTCTTTTTGCCGAGAAACCTCAAAACCACTGACAAGTTACTTATTTCCTGCAACACACATCTGGGGTACTTGCTAAATATGGAAATTAAAATACCAGGTAATCAGGGCCAAAGAAACATTCTTCCTTCAAGATCAGGACAAACCCTTTCTTCTGGACCAACTGTCTCCACAAAACAATTTACAGGAAGACATTCAAGTTGCCTCACTGCAAAGAATCTACAAGTGTCTGCAGGATCCAGCCCAGGAACTACAAAACCACCAGACCCACCTGGAAACAGATCAGCCCTCTGGCTTCTTAGCATGCATTACAAAAGAGGACACATTTAGTTTGCTTCTGTAAAGTCTTCCCCTCCTTTCCATCTTCTGGAAGAAGAATCTTTACAGATTTCCCACCAGGTCCCTCTGAAGTCCAGATCAATAACCTCTTTATAAAATGTTTCCTTTAAGCATGACAGAAGCTGTTATTTATTTGCTTTAAAGTGTTTAAGCTAATGAGGTATGAGCACATCTGCAATAACTAAAAATAACACACACCTCATTGATATTAATTAGCTGACTGGATTCCCATCCAGAGATATTTAGCTCCCTTCTTTATTCCTTTGCTCTGTGCAGAGATGGACCAGAAGGGTGGGAAGATCATATTTCAGAGTCGAGGGCCTGTAGCCAAGGGTATGCAATTTCTGGTCCCCAGATGTTGCTATACAGGGAGCCCCATCCCCTCACTGCCACACGCAGACATCTCCCACAGTTGTCCTAGGGACTTATGTGCATGCAACAGCAAAGCTCAGCAGGGCCTGGAGTCTGCTGGTGAGAACGTCAGCATGAGTGCAACACCATGGTGGTGCCACAGTGGCTCATCACAGAACCTTCACAGGGCTGCGAGGATCAAAACAAACATAGTGGGTTGCATGTAGAAATAAACAGAAAGAGAAGGCACCCACCAAAAAAAGGAATTTACATGTTCCACACAGATAATGCCAACCAGAAGTAAGCCTCATTTTGCACTTGTCTGAGTTTGCAAATTAAAGATGTACCATGTGCAAAACCTCTGCAAGTGAAACGGCCTGATGCTTGAATTAAGTAGTGTTGCACTTGACCTCTCCTGCCAGTCCTAACAGAGAGGCAATCAGTCATTTCTAGATAAAATCACTACTGTCAGTGAAGAAAGCCAAAATTTCGTCAACCACTTTTGTGTTCTGCCTTCAAGTGAAGGAAGTTATTAGACAGTGTGCTAACTGCTATCCTCAATAAACCTCAATAAAATACAAAACCAAAACTCTTTGTGAATGAATTTGTAGGTGTGAGAAACTGAGAGAAGACTGGTGAGTTGGTGTGGCAGTGATGGTGGCAGTAGGCTAAGTACTTCCTAAACGAGTACTGCACCTTGGGAGTCCTGTTCTCTGAGCTTTTGGGGAAAAAATGGGATTATAGAGCTCCTGATCCTTTGGGGCAGGAGGGGCTGCTTCTGCAAAGAGCTATTGGGAATGCCATGTAAATGCAGGCTCCAGAGCAAAGATTTTAACAACCCCTTTTGACTCATCAGCTAGGAAGTGAAGAAGACAGCTGCTGGAGAGAGATGGGAGAATGGGAGGGGAAACTCTTCTGAGGGTACAAGGATCTGAAACAGCTTTTCTTACCAGTAAGGTGACAGACAGAAAGCCAGACTGTGGGAAGTAAAGCAGAGTACATCAACTTGCTCCTGCAGATCTGCTTTAGGTCCTGTTATGAGACCAAAAGAGCATGACTGCCCCAAAACACCTTCAGAAGAACATCAGCACCCTTTGGAGCTGCAGACCAGGGTGCAAACAGTAGCCATCCATCAGTCAAGAAAGCAGAAAAGTGCTGGTGTTCTCCAGGGCATCTGGACATGCAAGAAGTGCTCTGACAGCTCAATTAGCAAAAAAAAAGAAAAAACAACCCTCTGTTCCTCAGCAGACCTCTTCAGTCAGGTGTTGTTCTGACAAGCAGGCTGCCCAGAGCCTGCTGCTCTGCTTCTTTCTGTGGAAGGAGGGAGCTTATTTGAGGATATATCTACAAGAATTTTTAAAATAACATTCTGCTTATGAATAAAACCAGTGAGGAGTCCACAGTCAGAGGAATCAATAACCTAATTAGTAATTAGTGCTAATTAGAGATTTATTAGTTCAAGCTACTCATAAATGTTCAAGTGATGCAAAGCCACTCATGAGAATACCAATACAGCATTTAGTTAAAACAAAATGCCATGTGTACTGCTCCCCAGGATTTGAGCTTTCATTACCACAGGCTCCAATCTTTCTTCCAAACAGAAAAGACACTAATGAATGGTATACAGATTGTGTGTGAGAAGAACATCAGTTTTTATTCAGCAAGATGAGAGAGACTTAAACCAGAATTAAAGATAAATTACATGCGAGGGATCAAGTTTTGCTCTCATTTACACTGATGTAAATCTGGAGTTGCTCTGTTAACTTCAGTTGTGTTGATTTCGATGATTGCATATTTATATTAATGATACTGAGCAAATACTAAAAGCAGTGGGGGAAAAAAAAGACTAGCATTTTTTTCTTTAGCAGACTCTAAGTGTCATCTGCTGCCTGGAATTTAACAGAGATCAGTAACTGAATTTTTGTAGTTGAAATGTTTGCATATGTCAGTTGTAATGAGTCCAGCAACTTGGGTTTGAATGTACAGAGCCACTTACAAAGTTTCAATTCAGTGAACAGGCACATTATCTTATATATCCAATTTTGCTAGAAAATGGTTACACTTTTGGACACCCTTAATCTTCTGCACCTGGTATTAATGGAGCATCTGCAGAGGCAGCAATGACAATTCTTTGAAAGATAGCTCGTGAAAAAACACCACCATTAGAAAACCAAACAAACAAAAACCAAAAAAAAGACAAATAAAGGAAGTATGGTTAGAAATGAGACATCTCAGAAGAAATCAGCAGATAAAAATAAATTCCAACAGAAACAAAAGTAAACCCAGGAAGATCAAAACAGAGAAGTCAATATACTGAAGGCTTCAATCAAATCACGGAGTTAATACTGACACTGGCACACAGAGGGACACTCTTGACACTGAATGAGGTCCTGGGCTTGCAGACATAGTAGGACAGATGCCACACCCTTCATTGCAGCTTCCCAACTCCAGCAGCGATGGAGTTGCAGGATGAGATGGAGCTGCTGGCAGGGAGGGTCTCTGCCCTACACATGCTGTGCTGCACTGGTCTGCCCATGCAGATGTCTCAGCTGCTCTCATGCAGACCAGATGTCTCCAGGTGCTACATTAATCCTAGGGGATTAATGTCCCCAGAAAGATCACCTGGCACTTCTGTGGGCAGTTCTCTTCTGGAAAATCAATGTGAGAGTATGCTTGAGAAACTGGGATATGACTGGTTCCATGGTGACATGAGATCAAGCCTGCTTAAATAAGATGCCACATGGACCCAGGTCTGTCCCTGTCCCATGATTTCACTGGCTTCAGTTATTTGCACACATGCTTTCCACATGGTTCATGCTCTCTCAGGGAGACACTGTCTTGAGGAGACACCATGGGGGTTGAATCAGCATCTGGGCTACCTGCTATGTTCTTAGCCATCCAGCAAAATTCTGTATGCAAACACTAGGAAACAACAGCTCTCATATCTAGTGAACCCACTTTTCTTCTATTTTCAGTCATAGAGATCACCTCCAATTGGTGTTCATCCACCTAACCAGCAACTGCTTACCAGCAGTGTTAGGAGAGTACTCTGAGAAGAGCACTCCTCAGTGCCGTGATGCACCTGAAATATGGAGGAAAAGCAGACCCACAGTCATCAGGTTGCTTTAAGTACAGGTTTGGGGACCTCAAAACTTCCCCTGGCACTGTGCCAGCAACAAGAAACATCATCCCTCAATCGGCTCAGCCCAGCAAGGAGGCTCAAGCAGCTTTTCTCCTTTGGCCCAGTCATGGCAGAAACAATTGCTATCCAGGGACATGCCTTTCCCAGCACCTCTCTGCCCTAACCAGCACCTCCCAGGCAGCAGCAGACAACATGCACCTACAACTCCAGCCTGGGCTGACAGCAGATACTGTAGATCAGTATCTACTGATACTGTAGAGCATCCCCCCCATGTGCCCTCCCCCTCCTCTGCAGAGAAATGTCCTCGAAGCTAGGTTCCACCCACAGGCCACCAGGAGAGCCCAGATTTTTGCAGAGTATCTAGATACCCAACCATAGACAGCTTGTGGGATTGCTAGTATGAGATTTTCCTGTGAGTTTAGTGCTTAGATATTTTTGAAATGCTCACTAGATCAGCTCCCTTAGGCTAGAAGATACCTTTAAAAACCTATTGCATATGACTAGCAGCTGTGCATGAAACATCAGCAAATATTGTGGAGCCCATCCATGATAGGTGGAGCTCACTTTGGAAATCATTGAAGCTGGTGTCCTTGTAAACACTTAGAGGGAGTAAATATGTTGTCACTAATATTCCAGCTTACCAGTCTGCTTGTTCCACTAATCTCTATACAGAGTTATGTGTAAGATTTGGGATGTATAGCTTTAAACAATCTGCTTTTTTTACACTCCGATCTACTCTTGTGCTTAGATACCACAGCATTAGGCTACTTAAATAGAATAGCTTCAATTCTTTGTTCTTTTGAGTCTCTCTTCCATATATAATGCAATTAACTGCGTTGTTAAGGCAGTCCAGATGGGCACTGTGCTATCCTCTGATATATCCAAATATCAACATGTTAATGATAGTATAACGCTTCATTTGGGTATTTTTTTCCCCCAATTTCCTACTAACAGCAGCTTTTGAAGTTAAAAAGACTTAAAGAGAAAAAGAAATCTTACTTCCAGAAACAACAGCTATATGAAGTATTTGATCAAAATGCAGACACATAAATAGAAGTTCAGCTTATATCTGCCACCCTTTCTGGCCAGTCCACATGAAATATGAGCTTTACTGTTCTCAGGTCCATTGGCAAAAATATGGTCTGAAGCTGGGAAGGCTTTTGACTTCCAGCAGAGGAGAATGCTAACTCATTAGACAAATGTTTGCTGGATTCATTGCCTGCTTTTTATGACAAAGGACTTTGGCATCTTATATCTGATGGCATGAAAACTGTTCTTTTCCTAAAAGTTTTCTTTTATTCACATGTGAACTGTTGACTATGTGATATTCTTAGAGAATTTTTTTTTTTTTTTGATTTTGGAAATGCAGCGTCCTTTTCAGTAGGAGACAGCTCCTATCTAAAAACCCCTATAATCTAAATATGTGAGACAACAGGAATCACTTAATGTGGCTGATCTACAATCAAGGCTTGACCCAGTGCTGAAGTTCCATTTCCTGCTTCTCTTCTTGTTTGAACAAGGGGAACATCACTTTGGGTGTGATTCAGCTCAAATACCTAAATTTAGCAATTCAGCTCATATTAAAATAGACACCCTTCTTAGAGCAGCTGAACACTAAGGGCTCCACTGATGTCACTGACAGGAGCTCCCTTAGATATTTTCCCAGACAAGGAAACACACACAGTAGCTAAATAAAGCATGCCACAGCATCATGCCTCTGCAGAAGGCACTGAGGGAACCCAGACTGCCCTGGGCATGAGAACCACAGTCTTTCTCAGTTAATCTACCAAAGGCCATGGACATACACAAGAGGGAGATAATTTAGAGCAGGAATGTGATTTAAGCAGACTGAATCCTGCTGGAAGACCCTAGCTCTCTATCCTTGCAGAGAAAGAGATGGTGTCAATGCCTTTTGATGGACAGTTTTCTCTTTTTTTTTTCTAGTAAGTGTTGCCAGTTCCTATAGAACTGCAGGAAAATTCTTCTTTTCCCTGTCTTTGCCCATGTTGCACTGAAAATGGGAACAATCCAGCAGTGCCCTAGCTCCCTCTGAAAGAGAGAGTAGTCACAAATTTTAATCCTCTGTATTATAACTCACTGATATTTTTACCATCTGGCTGCTCTTTGTGCCTGGTGGCTGTGCCCACTTGCCTTCTCCCACCTTCCTTCCTGAAGAAATCCAGAAGATAAGGGCTTAATGTGTATTTCCCAAAAAACAACAGCCAGATAGCCATGGAACCAACCAAAGACTGCTGGTAAGAACATGTTGTGCATCAGGCAAGAACGATCAGGTTTTGGCTGGAGAAGGGCAGCATTTTTCTGGGATAAATACCTTTGTTCTGGCTTCTGGAGATAAGAACAATTCAATGCAGCACAAGTGCAGGAATGAGATTAAGGGGTGGACATGGACTGTAGGAGGGGGAGAGAGACAACCAAAGCCTTCCAAACACATTTCCAGAAAGGTCTAGAAGAAAAAATTGTACATGATAACTAATTTACATCAGAAGCAAGAAACTTAGCCCCAGGATGTGTAAACTTATCTATAAAAGGTACCCCCACAAAACCCAGCAATGCCAGGGCCCTTGATGCCCCGTCAGCTGGATTCATGCTGGAACCAGGACTGGTGATCTATCTTCCTTCCCTCCTTCCTTCCTTCCTTCCTTCCTTCCTTCCTTAGTCCCTCTCTTTAATCTCTCTCTCTTTTTCACCTGTTATCTGCCTATCTCTCTCTCCTTCTTTTGCTCTTTCTATTCAAAATCAACTGCCATATGTTTATATTAGAAGGTAAGGGACTAGCAAATACCAATTTCCATGCCAAGTGTATAATTTACTAATAAAATTTTGCAAGTCTTTGCAGGCCCTCTGATTTTTGTTGTTTCTTTTTACCTGAGGGCATCTGTGAATCTCGGGTGTTCCCTTCCCTTCAGGATGGGACACCACACTCTGCCCTTTCTTTCAGAGCTGGCAAGGGCTGTGATGTAAATTTCATTGTTGGCAGTGCCAGTGACATTTCAAAATGTTTAACTAACAAACAGGTTTGCTCAGCCCCTTTCCTTCCTTTCAAGCATAATTTTTAATTGTAAGCATAGACATCAAATACAGATAGATTATGAGAAAGCCTTACAAGCAGGAGGCTAGTGTGAATATTTCCAGTTGGAAAGAGCCTAATGTGCAAGTTCACTTGTCACTTTTCCTGTTAAATTACTGAGTTGTTTGACCCCTTTCTTTTCTCCCACCCAACCCCCACTTTCAAAATACCAAAAGCAATTAGAGCACATTACAGGCTAAATCACTTGTTAAATTTCAGTTTTTAAGTCAGAGCCAATTCTGAATTATTGCAAGCAAAAAAGTACCTTAATTACAGTAAAGCTTAGGGCACTTAACTGGTCCTAGTTGCCAGATTTCAGGAGGATTATTGCTATTATAAAACACAGCAGCAATACAGCAAGGCAAGACACTGATAACTTCCCAAGTGGGATGTGAAAAGAAATGTATTTTTCCAATAGTTGAAATAGAGAATATGATGCTATACTACATTTATAATGATTGGTAAATCAAACTCTGCATTTAACTCTCTGAGTAGATTTCAGGTGGGCACAGAAATTCACTTCAGGTTATTCTCCTCTTCCCTCCAAATGAATTGACAGCCTGAGGGGAAATCCTCTACCTGTCTGACACTAATGCAGACTTTCCTAACTAATACTTTTCACCTATGACAGTCACAGGTCAATCCCAGCACTTGGCACCTGGGATAGAGATGGGAGTAAACCAACATTTTCACAGCAGGAGAATAAATAAGTCTGTTGCTGTGATCACCCCTCATGTTTTGCATGGCAGAAGGGCTTCTCACTCTTAGATATTAGCTTAGGGGCCATTAAGTAAACAATAAAAAAAAGTGTTGTCTTCTTCCTGCCCCCCTAAGCGAGGGTGGCGACTCCAGCATTGTAGCTGGAGCCAAGTCTCAGGTGAATTTTAATCCTTCATTATTCAGTACATACTGTTTTTTCCCTTTCCCTCTAAAATGACAGTCATGCTGTTAAGCATAATAATTGTTCATGAGTGAGCACTGCTTTTTGTCCCTCTTGATTTTGCCTCTAAGGCAGGCTTCTTACTCCACCGAGGTCAAGGGTCACCTGCTAAATCATGCATACCCACAATCCCTGGTGAATTATGCAGTTGACAAACTGCCGCTAATGATTAGTACAACCTGCATTAAAACCCTGGCACTAAATTGATATTACTTGAGTGATGGATTACACCTCTAATGAGCGGATTATTGCCACAAGTGACCTTGTCGGCTGAAAGAGTGTTTCAATATAACTAACATCTCTCACATTCTCGTGTCACAGCAGTTCTAAAAAAATATTCTCTCTCCTTTTTGATTTTTTTTTTTTATTCCTACTTTGCTTTCTAGTCCCTCAAACAAGCAGGTAATCTGTAAACAGCACCTCTAATGGGATTAGTCATTACACTGTACCCCAATTAGTACAGCTCTATGCCTCTGAAATACCCAGTGTGCAGAAAGATCATTTTTTCAGTCAAAAACTGCTGGTCTTATTTTCCTTCCTGTTTTGAAGAACATTGAAGTCCACTCGCAAGCACATTGCCTCACTGCTGAGGGGATCACATGTGCCCCAGATATTAGTGTCCCTAACAAATTAGGGACACAAATTAGCCACCATTTGTGTCCCTTTTATGAAGAAAAAGATGAAATTATCACTGTGCACTTCAGCGTTCTCTCAGAGAAAGTCATCACTGCCTAATCATACTGATGGGACAGAATGCGGTCAGAGCATCTTCTTTATCAAAACACTGCCAGACTTGATCACCTGCCCCACTTGATCACCCAGGGTGGACTCCTGAGCTCTCCTGGGCAGGGAGTTTGTGTTCTGTATGTGTTTGTGAGCACTGGAGAAGCATGTCCAGCCACCCTGGTGTTTTATCGGGTGCGGTTCAGACAGCCATGCTGCCGCTCATCAGCATCCAAGCGGTGGTTAATTCACCAGGAGGGAGAAAACATGTTTTACTAAATGTTTCACCGAAAAAGAAACCCCTCCTGCAAAGGGACTGTGCTGAAGATGAAGCTGCAGTCTGCCTGTGGAGTTAATAGACCACTCGTGGAGCCTCCTCACGCCTTTGTCTGGACACAGTTAGTGGTATATTCACAACTGCCTGTCACACTACACAAGTGCAGATGAGGCTGGAGGGGACCGTATATTGATGGAATTAATTGAGCATAAGCCATGCTGACTGGCGGGGAAAATCACATGAAAGAAACAAAACACACGTGCCTGGCCATTTCTGTGTTCTAACAAAGAATGAGCAGCTACAAACAAATAAAAATCGTGGTGGAGAATATCAGCACGAGCTCTTTATTATCAGTGGCATTTCATTCCCTGAGGGAACAGCACACCCCTCAAAAGCAAGACTCATTCCCCCAAAGTCAGACACGTTATATAAGAGAAAATCCAGTTTAAATAAATGCAATATTAAGTCCTGTGACAGCCTCTGACAGGGTCAGATTCAATCTCCCAGTCCATATTGCTTCCCTCTGACCACAGCCTCTGCCTTCCCCACTCCTCCCTGCCTCCGCCCCGCACGCTATCTAATACATTTGATGTTCTGCAAAATGAGGAAAAACCCTAGTGCTATAGCTATAATGAGAATGCGTTCTCGGGATGCCCATTAATTAATCCTGGGAGACCTCTGCTCCCCTGTGCCATACCGTTAAAGCTGCAGGCAGCTCAGATGCTCTTCCTGGCAGTTCCCAGGGATGCAGCAGAAGTGAAGAGGAGGGTTTGCAGGGCACTCTGAGGCAATGGCTCTGCACACCCTCCTCCCCTCTGCCCACCCAAGCCCTTGCCTGGGCACATCCAGCCCATGCTTGCTTAATTGGCCATCTGGCCCGGCAGCGTAACGACAGTGTTGGCTGCTTCTCTTCCTGTTGCAAGGTGTGAGAGGGAAAATGTACAATGGGTTGGTCCTGAGATGTTATACCAAACGTCAAGGCCAGGCAGATCACCCTGTGCACATGACAGCTGGCCCAAAAATAGCAAAGGCAGCAGGAGTCAGAGTCACCTAATGAGCTTCCTCTTACTTCGGCAGGTGTTCACGTTACAGGCAAGGCCAGCTATCTTACACTACAGAGGCCTCTGCTTCCATTTTTTTTTTTTAACATTCCAAGCTCCCAGGTATGCTTTGGGACAGCTCTACAAAAACAGAAAAAAACTCACAACTTGAAACTGACAGACACATTCATCCTAATATTGCCATGAAAAATCTAGCAGGTGAAGGAAATAGAAAGGGGGAATGAGAATATTAAAAAAAATAAGGATAACCCCCCACAAAAGAGACTGCCAAGTACCAAACAACACCCTAATTTTCTGTTGTTCATAGGAGAAGTTAAGAAAACAACATGGAAATATCCTGTCATCCTCTCTGCAGTGATTACAGCATTTGCAGAAGCTATGAGAAGTATCCAGAGGCAGCAACAAGATTTGCAAGGATGCCAAGAATAAGACAACTCTGTCACCTTAGGCTGGCATCAGTGACATCAAATGTAAAGTGGCTGTCACGTGCATTAACAGACTCACATATGATCAGTCTTCTGGTAGACTAAGGGAGAATGGTGCTACAGGCTCCACAAATCATGGAAATACAGAGGCAGGCAAAGAGGTTGGAGGCAAGGCCACCTTCCTGCTGGCTCAGACCTCCAGTGCCAACTTCGCAATCTACAATGAGTCAAATTGCCTCTTGCCCTATTAAACTACTTTTCATCTGCCCACTTGCAATTTAATCCTTCACTGTTCATCAGTGTAGACCAAGAAATATTCTGCTCTCAGAGTCAAGACACCATTGTGGACAATGCTGATGACAAAATTTGCACTCTTTCCAAGCACGAGTTGAGTATGAGAACGGCATCTGCTGCTTCTCCCTCTCTGCTGCTGCCTGGTGTGAAGCCTGAATGCATTCCAAAATTATAAAGAAAACATATACGGTCTTTTTCTTCCTTCTTCTCTCCAGCTCTTTTCCATTCAGAATCAGCAGGGAATGGACTTTGTTTGTACTTATTTATAATTGTGGTATATCGAGGAATGTTCAGAGAGATGCGTTTCACATCTCATTTCAGAAGTCCATGCCTGTTTTGATCTTTTCCAAGCATAGTATCAGATACGTCTCTGGTTGCTTAGAAAGATTTGTATCCCACACATATGAGCTCTGCAGTGGAGGACGGCAGATTTGTTTTCCTGTGGGTCAGAAGAAGAAAATTTTGGCTATACTGCTCCTTCCAGTGAATTAGTCATTGCCTGGTTTTTGCTTGAAGATGTGGCCCAACACCTGCTATGTCCTATTATGTTAAATGACTTGATAATTTGCTTTTGGCAGCAAATTGCAGACATGGGTGCTCTGTACTGAAAAATTGTACTGCCCACTTAGCACATATTGCCCTAATATTTTTATAGCTATGTATACAGAGGAGGGCTACTCAAATATTTTCCATAGAAAAACAGTTTACTGAAGGTTTCCATAAAATGCTGCATCTATCCAAGGAAAATTTTACTACTGGCTGAGAAACTAAACAACTGAAAACTAGTGGGCTTTTAGTCTTGAGGCAATAACCAAAAATATGTTAATTAAAAAAATGTAGAAATGGTGATTCAGAAAGCAGAACAGCTTTTCCTGCAGGAAAGCTTTATAAAACAATCAGTGCTTTACAAGATGTGTAGTTTTTATGCTCCTCTTTTATGTACAGGGCTTTTCTGCCCCACTTCATATATAATATGTTGCAAGCAAAAACCTACTATGATGCAATCAAGAGAAGATGCAGTGGCACAACAAAAACACAAATACTTGAAAGATCAGTCACCAGTGAGAGAGAAATTACAATGCCACCTTCACTAACTCTTCCAAAGTCAGTCTAAGATACAGGGAACTTTCTGGAGGTGTCTGTCTTGGAGTTCTTTCAAAAAAAGACAGTCCCTGCTTCAACTTCAAAAAATAATAAATAGTTACAAACTCTCTTAGATGTGGAGGAAAGATGACAAATGGGCATTAAAGGTTTTAGAAACATCAGGCAAATAAAGGAAACTCAGAATATACACTTTCTGTATTGCCTCATTTTGAAGTCCATTTCCAACAAGAGATTAGGGGAAACGGAATAGACCTGCACTGGCAATCCTGAAACTATATAGTGTGATAAAAAGCAATGGAAGAAGACATAGTTTGCTGAAGCTAAGAAACATCTTAGTTTTTCTTACAATCTAATTCAATTGCTTTATTTCCCCTGGCTGTAGAAGCACTAATGTTTAAGATGCTCTGAATTAAGTACAGAGATTCAAGAAAAGAAATCATAGAAACCATTAATCACTGTGGATATATTCAAACTTAACAGGTTTGGGCATCATTTTCTAAGTAACCCTCTCACACTAATATACTAAAATTGCACACTGAAATCCTACACTGGCAGATTTGGATGACTAGGTCTTTTTCATCTACATTTTCTCCAGTTCCAGATTTCTGTGGTTTCATTATTACAAATTATTTTAGGAATCCTTTTTCCTGTAACAATGAGCATACTTATTCTCTGTTTTAATCACTGAGAGACACAATAAGATTAATATTGTCATATATTAAGTAATTGAAACACTTGGCCTTCAACTGTGATGATATCCCAGGAGATTACCCCTCCTGCTGGGTGGTATCACTTAAACTACATAACTCCTGTAACCTTTTTCCCTTTTGGCGGAACAAAGTAAAATATTGACTAAAGAAAAAAAAGAAAAAAAGGAGGAGATACAAACTGACAAACTGTAGGGCATTTTTTTCCTTAGCTTTTAAATTTTCCAATTGTCTTTCTTCTTAGGACTGTCAACCATGGCAGCTATTCAGAGACCACACCAGTATGAACTCTGTGATTATATGCCTTGAAGGTTAGTCGGGACTAGTAGGGTCCTCACATTTGGACAAAACTGTGGTACTCTTAATCTCGACAAATAGTCTGCTTTTGGTCTATATCCAATTAAGTTGTCTAACGTCAGGAGCAACAGGGAGGTGGAAGGAGCAAAGCCTTCGAGGACTCCATCAGAGCCAAAAGGTGACATGAGGAGTAAAGCACTGTCAAATGTTAGGAAAAGCATCACTGAGTGACTTTTTGCGAACAAAGGAGACTGGAAAATCTGTGTATGCTACAGCTCAGACTGGAAGTCAGGCAGAGATTGAAGGAAATGGCTTTGTTTTGCTGCTCAGGATTAAAAAGCCCAGTGCTTTAGACTTCTCCACCCCAAGCAGCTTTGTTTTACATGAGCAATTCTACTTTGGTCATAGGGAACATTTCTATCAGTATGAGTTTGTGAAGTTGAACCTCAGTATAATTCCCACTTTAACATGAGTTGTCACAGGAAAAAGGAAAGAAAGAATAAAACTAATATACACAACTAAATCTGCCATTGTATTTGGTCAAGGTAAAGAGCAAAAAGGTATTGAAGTGGAACAAATATGGTCTGCAGAAACAAGCACCTCTGAGCTAAGAAATACACTGCAAGTCAAATGAGCATTATATGCTGAGTATTAAAATGTAGTGCTCTGCTTTAATGATTCCCACAGAAGCAAAACCCACTTTTTCAATGTTTGTGGTAATCCACTAAAAGCAAAATGTGGAAAGACCTTAACAATGCTCTTTCCTTCCAGTAAAAACAGATATAGTCAGTGTAGTTCATTTTTTTCAAAAAAAAAGAACCTTTCCATTTTTTTGTTCAGTTTCTTTATGCTGTGCAGCACAGAACATAATTACTTTACACTGTAGGCTCAAAAAGTCACTAAGCAGCTGATAAAAGGCAAAGAAATCAGTACGATTTTCTAGCTGAAAAAAGGGCTTTTCTTATTGGAGCTGATAACTCTCACCAAGGGCTCCAGGCTTTTGTTACATCAATTTGAGGAACTCATAATCTCTGCATTATGAATGTTCAACCAGGATATTTTCTGCTGTAGTGTATCAAGCACCTTCAATATCACAGCTCCTGTTGTCATTGTTGGGTAAACAGCTTTTGACATGTTTTCAATATGATTACATTATAACAAGTGGGTCATGATTGATAACCTAATATTCAGGCCATGCAAATCATCAATCACAGGAAGTATATTAATTATTCAATGAAACCATCTAATGCAAGAATCAATGTTGGAAATGAAGAAAAGAAACTCACAGCTCCCAGCAGAGGCTACACCAGATAATAAAAAAGGAATACTAAATAATCTCAGCCCATAATCCTGTTTAATAAAATCCATTTATTTAGCTGTCAAAAACATGATACAATTATTTAAAAAAAAAAAATCAAAAAAACCCAAGATAATGAAAAACTTTTTTTCTTGTGGAAAACAGACTTTTGCACTTTTATGCTGTGATTAAATGTGAAGTCTAAAAATACACTGTAAATAATGAGAATAGCTGTGACATATGTGAAGAAAAAGAATCACTTAGAAAAACAGGTGTTCTCAGTTATTCTTAGTGACATTAAATCAATTACAACAGTATGACACATGGCCTGCGACAGCCCAAGAAGCTTACAGATCCCCTACACATCACACACACATTGAGTAACTAACGATTCTGCATAGGAGTGGACACTGTCCCTCTTTAAACAATCCAAAATAACTCAAGTAGCCAAGGCAGCCCTAGAAAGGAGGATCCACAAAATGTCTGCCATCCTTCAGTGACACAAATTGTGGGCAAAAAGGTTTGTAATACAGAAACAGAGGGGCATAGCAGGCAACACTGGAAGTTACAAACTTCACAACCCACCTGGCTGATGTGTTGCTGTGATGGCGGAGAGGGAATTTGATGGCACTCATGCAAGCAGGTAGCTCTCCACAGGCACTTGCTGACCCATATTCTCTGCTGGTTTTGACTTAAGCAATTCTGGAAATAACTCATCCTGCTTCATTTGAAGCAGACACCAGGGTACCTTAAACATAAAATCTCTGGCAATTAATGTTGGCATTATCAGTATCCACTTAGGCAGGAAACTATGCACAGATTCTATATTCTCCTTGCAATATAGTTCTACATGACTTCCACCCCATCCACTCTCCTGCTGGTTATTTTCTCCTTTAGTACAATGTCTCATCCCTAGTTCACAAGGGCCTTTGCAATATTTGGCATAATGCTGCTTGGGCAGACACTGAAATGATCATTTCACAGCCACCTTTCTTGTCATTTTAGCAGGAAATCCCTTTCTCCGTCTGCTTTGCTTCTGCATTTTAGCATCAGATTTTCAAAGCACACTATTTATTCCTAAGATCTGCTTTTCTTTCAAAAGAAACATCAAAATGTATTGGTGCTCTCTCTGCACACAAACAGATAAGAGATAAGCGTGAGATTTTTCACAACAGTTCTATTCACCAGAGTGAGAAAGAAAAATAAAGACAGAAGCATCTGACCTTGACTGTAAATACAGAGGAACCCTCTTGGAGCTTGTTCTATTTCACTGTGTCTAAAATTTACAAAGGTCTACATGTACTCTCTGAGTGGCAGATTGTGGCACCATGCAATAACAAGTCCACCAGAATGAAATGGTGACCAGCCCCACTAACCTTATCTGCACCATGCCAGTCGACCTGCAGAAAGGCAGTAATTATCCTAATTGTGTGTCTAATACCACTTTGTCATTGCCAAGAAGTAGATGCACTCTGTCATGAAGCATGGCTTTCAAGGTTAGATGCAAGAAGGACAGTGACAGCCACAGCAGGCTCTTGCAAACAGCTCCAGGAAGCTTTGGCTGATGAGGCAACAGCTCCATCCACAGTGCTTGCCCAGTGAGATACATTTCACTCAGTCAAATTGACAAGTCTCCTAGTTTATCTTCCGGCTAGGAAACAGTATAATAGTTTCAGCACATGCCTGCTTAAAAGGTACAGAATTTGTCAATGAGAGGTTTAGGCTTCTGGAGTAACACTACAGCACAGCTTGTGATCTCCATCAGTCTGTAGATGGAAAGACACAGGGGCATGGTGGCATCACAGGGCAGCAAGTCCCCACAGAACCATTCACCCCTTTTACCTGAGCAGATCCATTAACAAAGTCTTGATTTGAAAACAGGATATTCTAAACAAGCTAAAGAAGAGAAAGTTTCTCTCATTTCATAAACTGTGTTTTAAATGTTGTCAAGCCAGCTGGACTTTCTGTTTAGGTAGACAGCCAGCTGGTGTTTATGCCCTCAGTACTGGGTTTTGTGTACTTATGAGTTCCCAGGGGTCTATGTGACCCTCTTGTTTGTTCCTACCTCAACATCTTCCAAGTACTTTTCTTGAGCATTGGTTTCTGCCAGTTACCCCTCTATTGATACCCATCACAAGATTCTCAAGGTACAAACCAATGCTGGTCCCAGAGGCGCTTCAGAACCTGAAATGCAGCCTTTCCCCTGTTTCCAAATCTCTTCCCTATCCAGAACCCATCAAAACCAAAGCTGTCATAGGGTTCCAAAGGCAATCAGGTTTTAGGAATGCAAGACTTGAAATTCTAGGTTGAGAGTGCAGTTCCTTGCCCTTACAAGGACTAATCATACAAACCCTTTCATTAAACTCCTTCAGAAGCTTATCAGGTTCTATCAGGTTCTAACTTTTTTATATATATATACATATAAGCATGTGTATGTATATTAGATTTTGGGCTGACCACTGTTATGGCGAGATTGTTCCATAGCCTCACTGCTGTAAGAGCTAGAAACTCTATAGAAACTCTGTTCTAATTTTCAGGCACAAAGCCTTCATGACCAGTTTCTGCTCATTTATTTTGGTCTTAACATTGTTCTGTAGCTCTTCTCTCTCCTTAGAAGCCAAAAATTGCAGAAAATGCAGACAAGGCCCATATTCAAAATGGAGTACACAGTTT
>VZTN01032234.1:305969-343265 GCA_013400515.1 Erpornis zantholeuca | reverse complement strand
GCGCCTGCTGGCCAGGGGAGCGCCGGGCCCGGCCGGGCTCTGTGTCCGCGGCCTGCCCGGAGCGTCGCTCCTGCGGGGAAAGCCTGGGCGAGCCGGGCCTGTTCAGCCTCGGGAGGGGACATCATAGCGTCTATAAATATCTAAAGCGGGGGTGTCAGAGCGTGGAGCCAGGCATAGGACAAGAGGCAGCGGGCAGAAACTGATGCACGGGAAGTTGCACCCGAATATGAGTGAGAACTTTGCTGTGCGGGTGACCTCACACTGGAACAGGTTGCCTGGAGAGGTTGTGGAGTCCCTGGAGATAGGCAAGAACCATTTGGATGCAACTCTGTGCCATGTGGTTCTAGGAACCCTGCTTAAACAGTGAGGTTGGACCGGACAACCCACCGTGGTCCCTTTCAATCTGATGGATTCTGTGGCATTCTCGTGGGGCTTTTGGGCACTTTCTGTCATCCTTTTTGAGACAACGAGCCACCCCCATCACAGCTGCCTGAAGGAGAGGGCTTGCCGAGGCTCTCTGGGGAGTGTTGGCGCCGCACAGGCTCACATGGACACCAAGTGACACATCTCATCCCCAGGGCACCAAGGGACACATCTCATCCCCAGGGCACCAAGGGACACATCTCATCCCCAGGAGACCAAGAGACACATCTCATCACCCGAACACCAAGTGACACATCTCATGCCCAGGGCACCAAGGGACACATCTCATCCCCAGGACACCAAGGGACACATCTTATCCCCAGGGCACCAAGGGACACATCTCATCCCCAGGAGACCGAGGGACACATCTCATCACCAGAACACCAAGTGACACATCTCGCCCCCAAGACACCAAGGGACACATCTTATCCCCAGGACCACTCGGCAGCACCCATGGCAGCTCTCTGTGTGCCAGGGGAAGAGGGTGAAGGAGTGAGCTCTGGCCGTGGCGCTGGAGCGTGACCCAAGCAGCGAGGCGGGGGGTGCGCAGGTGTGGGCAGCCAGGACTGCTCCCAGGCCCAAGTGGCTCTCCAAATACTACCATATGTTATGGCTCTGGGACCAGAAGGGGAGAGGGAGGCACTGTTGGGAGAAAACAGGAGAGCTGCCAAGATAAAGAATTCATTACAGAGGAGTCATGTTGTGATCTCACACTGGAGACGAGTGAAATATTCTGTGTGATTTAACATTTGGTGAAAATACCCCAAACCACATGCTGCCCTTCCCCCATCCCCTTGTACCGACCAGAGTTGCTCAAAGTCTCCATATCTTCATTTTATTTTCGTCAGAGCTTAAAACCCTGCTGTGCAGTGTGTTACTGCCTTAGGATTTCATTCTGGGATTATACTGACCTAGTGTGTGTGCTGTATAAAACACTGTTTATTACATGAGTTTAGTGAAGAAGTAGGAATTTAGCTTCATAGGGGATGTAACAGGCAAGTCTATTGTCATTTTTAGTTTGCAGAAGGGTATCTTCCCTGCGTTTGTAGATAGTGATGCAGTTGGTAACATGGAAAAACTGCACAGTAGATTTGCCAACATCCATTAACATTTCCCCCCAGCCTATCTCTTGGGGTGATGTCCATTTCTCTGTTTTTGAATTTTTCTTTTATTGTCCAGAAAAGAAATCAGGTTTAACTTGTTCACAGAAACAGGCTCCATGACATTCCCACCGCAATCTTGTTCTTCACTAAAGTCTTGGGTACACAACCTGTGCTTGCTGAGGTGCACTGACAGAGTATGGAAAGGAGGAAAGAGGCAGGATCACCAGCTGATGTAGCAGAACAATAGAGAAGTTTAGGGTAGAATGCACAGATAACAGTGCCAAATATCCTAATTATGAACCAACCTTCAGATTTTTCATGTGTTTGAAATGTTCATTTCATTTTTCTCAGTGTTCTGGAATAAATATAAATTTCAGGAGGAGCGACAGGAGAGGGTTGTGCGCCCAGATCTTGATGGTGTGGCTGGAATGTGCATTGCCATTTCGGTGGGAGATGAGACCTGTTTAATTATGCCCATACCTGGATCTGTATGCTCTGATCATCATAAGGTTAAAAACCAGAGAAACTGATGTTAGCCAACCAACCGCTGTGAGAATACAAACAGTAGCTGTGAGAACCATGAACTGGCCTGCTTATATCTACTGTGGGTTTGCTTGATGCATAAGGATTATTTGTGGGAAATTGTTCTGTTCTGCTGCTTACCACCTTAGTAAATGCACCTAGATAACTTGTTTATTGCTGGAAGCTGTAGCAGATAGCAAGTCAAACTAAAGTAGGACAGCTGATCACTGGGAGTTTATACCAATTCATTTAAAATTACCTCCACCACTCACAAACAAAGGGGAGGAAGAAATTGTGTTTGTGCTCTATTACAAAGGTTTGTAGCATGTAGTCCTAAAATGTGTTATCCATCAGTGAAGTCAGCTGAAGACATCTCCTGTTTGGCTGCTTGTCCCTGGCCATCCAGTTGTGCTGCCAAAGATCCTTGTTGGCCAAGCTGTGAACCAGACCTTGAAACCCCCTTGGTTAAATCCTATGACAGACAGACAAATCAGAAATACTGGGAAACTACAGCCTTGGTTTCCTCTAAATGTTCTGAACTGTACAACATCCAGCTGTGTGCTTTGCAGCTGACCCGTCTGAAGACCTTCAGCTTCCTTCTGATAACTAAAAGATGAAGTTGCTGCAATCTCAAAACTTGTATTAGCAAAGCTGAATGTAATTCAGTTATGGCGATAAGCCTTTGGTTAGAGGAAAGGCAAATTACAGATTCAGAGAGGCAGTGTGCAGTTTGGGGTACCTTCTGCACAAAACAGGAATGTGCAGATGTAGGCTGGACATTTCCAAGCAGAGAAATTTGGTCTAGTGCAAGAGTTCAAGGGACTATCTCTGATGACTTTGTGTATGACAGGAATATTTATAGTGAGATTTTCAGGGAGAGTGGCAACCTAAAAATGACAAAATCAGCCTTCATTTTTTTGGCTTATTAAAAAACACCGCTTGTGAATACATGTGTGGAGTAACCTAAGACATGAATTTACAGTACACTTGGAATTCTGAATAATACTCTGGGTAAATAAGGCATAGTTTACCTTTCCCTGGGAGACAGGTTAACAAGCCTGTGTATTATGAGTTTATACAGCAGCTTAAGAAAGCATGCATGGTAAATACTGTGGAGTAGCTAGACACAATAACATGCTCGCATGGCCACACTTTTAATAGCAGTACAGAAGGAGTGTTTAAAAATGAGGTATACTCTTTATCTCCTTAAGGAAGAAGGAACATTGGTTGCCTTTTAGGGTAACTTAAAGAACATTTGCACTTTCCTGTTCTTCAGTAAAGTGTGGGGAGTGAAAAGACATTACTAGTTGTACATGTCATTTCTTCTCTACTTGATATTTTCTGAAAGACTACAATTGACTAAAGAGCCAGTAAAGGTTTAGGTTCTTATTAATTAAAGCCTGCCTAACTGAAAGGGAAATTAATTTTAATCATGCTTGCTTTGTTTTAAAAATGTGCTAATTTTAAATGCTTGAAAAATATTTGGAAAAAATGATGTTTTCAGTAAGAGCCATCAACTTCTCAGCTTTAGTTGGGAAGTAAGCAGAGTCTCTTTGCTTGAGTCCTTAAGAACACACTTAATTGCTATATACTGCTTTCATAAGATTTTAAATGTTTCTGAAATGGGGAGGCTTCCTGAATTATGGCTTCTGAAAGCTGTTTCTGTTTTAGAAAACTGGCCAGAAAAGTTGTCTAGAACAGCTAACATGGACTTCAGCACTGCTAAGGAAACAGCCTTTCATCCTCCTTATATTTCTAAAAGAAAAAGAAATGTATTAAGTAAAAAGAAAAACACACTTCCTTCTCCTCCACCCCCCAGGAGAACACTGTTCAGTCCTTTTTCCCCTCAGAAAGGTAGAAGGGCAGGAACATAAAGCTCATTTTGCTTTCCTTTCCAGTTTCATAGCACTGCAGCATCTGGGCTGGGAACAGCTTTTGCTTGAAGTTTGCAACCCCCGAGGACACAAGCGTCTCACAGGTTACACAGATTTGACAGCTACAGTGTGTTTTACCATCCCTGAATTTTTGCATACCAAGCTGGGTGTAGGAGGTCTGCCTACAGTTGCTGCTCTGGCTACCAAATGATTCTTTTAAACTTATTTCTTATTTTCTAAATTTGTTTATATAATTTGCATAAAGCTTCCCACGTGGGCTGCATTGGCCTTGTGGATGTGGACCAAATATCTGTTTTGGCTTTAGGATCTATATAGGTTATTTCTACATCACTAAATTGTAAGTGTGTGTGCCCTGAAAGGGATAAAGGTTAAGCCAAGTGTAAATATATTAACACTTTCCCCTTCTGAATATGACATGGTGCTTTTATTTTTCTAGTGCCAGAGGTCAGTAACTTCTTCATTAGACTGAGTTCTAATCACGAGACAATAAAATAATCTCTCCTTCTCAGTCTTCCTGATAAAATAAGGGTAGCTAGGTGCTCGCTGAACAGTGAGAACTCATAGGGATGATTAGAGGGCAAGGGAACAGCTGGATTGTAAAGACAATGCAATTCAGAGGGTCCATCCACCACATGGCAGGGCCTGCCCTCCAGTGCTGGGCCAGTCTATGCACACTCTGGGCCTAACCTGTTTAAGCTGTTCCATCTAGTAACATGGCCAAAAGCAAAGCAGGTTGTAGATATTCCCTTCTCCCTCCAGCTGTTGCATTTAGTGGATGCCTGACCAGTCACTGTTTTTTTCTCTTCACTCAAATACTTCCAGTCAAGCTGAGTTATAAGTGTTTGTAGCCTCTGTTGTTTATCACAAGTATAACATACAGAACAGATCAAAATTCCTTTATACAAATACGTTTACATTTAAGAGTCTCAACCAACTTTGTTTTACTGGGAAAAAACCTCAAAACTTGCAAGGCCCTCTATTTAATTTTGGAAAAGATGCTTTCTTAGTCCCCTCTCCCATGTGCATGCATGTGCAAGGAGAATGCTTTTTCCTCTCTGTAATGAGTATAAGGATTCCGGCAAAGCTGGAAATTCCGGAAAATGGAATCCATTGTCATCTGTCGGTAAAATGACTTCCAAATTCCAGCTGGATGTTGTGCAACAGTTTCTTTAAAGAAAGACTCCTGCATTTGGTATTGTAGTTTTACTGTCTCTAGGTAACTGAATTTTGAAAGTAGTTCAGTGCTGCTGGTCAGCAAAAAAACCACCCCAAGTTCAGGTATCTCAGGCTTTATTCCTGCCCCTTTCCAAAATGGATCACAAGTTTTTATTCTCCCTAAAGAAAGAAATCCAAAGAAAACATTCTCCCACTCTTCCAGAAAGCCAGGCTCCCCATCTCCACTTCATTCTCTTGTATTTTCAAATCCTGCATCATTGCATGCTTTCTTCTGGCACAGAAGGAGTAGTTTCCTTAAAGTTATAAAGTCTTTCATTGAGATCTGCTTCTATAGCAGCCCTCACTCCTATCAGCATCCAGAGAGAGTGACTAGCATAGTAGTGCTGAGCACTCACTGCTAACATTTCTCAACAGCCAACAAAGCAAAGTTTAAATAAGTAGAATTTGAAACATTATGCCATTATTGGTGCAAAAAAAAAAAAAAGTTTCTAATCCATTAAAAACAAACATTAACACCATGGAGGGTAAACAGACTTGAGCTGTATGCCAGAGTTTGCAATGAAAATATTGATGAAAAGAGGTGGAAAGACATGGTGTGTTTATTTTTTAAAAAACCAAGAGATTATTTTTAAAAATAAGTGTGAGCTGTACTAGAATTGGAGCAACTAAATGGCTAGGGCCATACTTCTTTGGCCTTGGTAATCTCATTCAGTGAACTTCTACTTGAATAGTTTTTAACTGGATTTTCTGAGGGTAATGTCTAACAGCAGAGTAACTAAATAGCCATATTATATACTATTCTGAAACTGTTGCTTCAACTTTGTTCCCCCCTCATTTCTTTCTAAACCATTTTCCTGAGCATATACACTCCCCAGTAGATCTGGTTCAGTGAGCACATTTTGGAAAGAAGTACATGGAGTAATGACTATTTCCTGCTCTGTTTTGGCTCTCAGTCATACTTGTGCCTAAAATCTGCTTTATAGAACAGCCATGATTAAACTTCCCAGTCCTAGGACTATATCACAAAACACTATCATGCCTTAAGGTGTCACCCAGTAAATCCTTTACTCTTTCATAAACCTGAAATGTAACTACTGTGTCCTTACCTCGGACTAGAAAAGCATCCTGTGCTTCTCTCTTCCCCACCTGCATCATTCCTACTTCACAAGCTTTTCTTATCCTGCATCTCCAAAATTCAAAGTGGACCCCACACTGTGGCCCAGCGTTGCCCAGCAGGATCTCATCTTTCACCAGCACCTCTCTCTTTCCAACTCCTTGCTTCTAGACCCAGCTGCTCTGTGTGATCTGAGCTACACCTGCCAAGAACCCCACCCTGTGAACTCTGTGCTCAGTGCTCCAATGAACATATTTATGCAGGCGTGGTCCTCTTCCTCATTAGCTGTGCAGGAATGCCTCCTCTCTTGCTCTTTATTGGGCACTCCACTACCACCATTTCCCAGGCAATTATAGGAAATAAAAGGATATGGGAAGGCTGGCTTGTGCGATAGCTGATGAGATGAGTTCAAAGCCTAAAATCTGTGAGCCCTCCTATAGAAACTCCAGATAATTTCAGAATTTGCTTATTCCTGAGGGCATCAGGATTTAGCCCTGAACCTGCAGTGTAGTGTTCCCTGCAACTGTTTTAGTCCCAGTTACTAGGAAAAGCATGGTGAGAACCAAGTGATGGGGATGAGCAGGCTATTGGCAGTCTTTGTCTGCCAGGGCCTCATCTCACACCCTCCTACCAAGGAGGGAAAGTGAGAGTTGAAAAGTATTATGAAATGTGGCTTACCTTTGTGGAGTTATCTGTAAGGGAATAATATCCTTTGGCTTCTTTGGAAGGACACTGTGCAGTTTTGTGAAGTAACCACAAAATAAGACAGTTTTCTGCCCCACCAAAGTCCACATATATCCTTTGTGTAAGATTTTAACAAGTCTTAACAATATGGGAAATTGAAATAATTTGTGCTGTCTTTTTTCCTGCAAATGACAGCAAAACGAAGGCTCTGTCAGAGCGATTTAATTCTCAGAAAACTATTTATTTGAAGATCAAATTAAATAATTTTAGGAAAGATAAACAATATTTTCATCCCTATCAGATGCTAACACCTGCTTTAATGTAAAAGGTCCACTTACTACTGACAGATGTTGTATAATAAATAAAAGTTACAAAGAAGATTTGGTAATGCTTTATTACCAACATTGTATAACTTCTGCCACGACCAACCATTCATATGGATTCAGTAAGGTTTAAGCAAATAACATGCAGCAAGTTTTTATATTGTATCATTGCAGAGATTGAGTTCAAAAGGATTTCTAATTAGCACTTTTCTTAGTTACCAAATTGTGTTAGCACTAATTGCCATCAGTCAAATTCCTTAACTCACATTAAGAGCAGTCAAAATGAAAAACCTTTTTCCATCTCTCTGCATCTCATTACTTCAGACAAAGCAAAACATTTACTGTGGCAGGGCTGCAAAATGTGGAGAGCCATTAATGGAAAAGGTACAGTACATAACTAAAATCTGGCCAGGCTCCAGATGCATTGACTTGCTTGTGCCAGTGCTTTCAGATCATGCATCCTTAATACTTACTCTGTAGCCAGTGATTTTTAAGAGAGGTAATAGTCAGCACTGGAAAATAATGTGGAGAGATTTGAGATAAACAGTTGAGCTCAGCAGTTTGGCCCAATGTACCAGCTATGGTGTCTAAACTCTAATTCTCAACTACACACTTAAACCTGGAGTATGTAAATGTTGTAAAGTCATTGTGACTGTCATTGGGTGTGTGATATTAGGACTGCGAGCAAAATGAAAGAAAGCAGATTTCTTCATTTTCTTTAAAATATAAGTCAAATGCCAACAGAAACCTTTTTTTGGTGAAAACATATTGTTTTGCTTTGCTTTTCTTCATCATCCCACAAAATCAGATGAAAATTGATGACTAAACAATAATAATTTAAAGGAAACACTGACAAATCAGTTATTTTTACTGCAAACTCCCACCAGTAAACCTTGAGTGCCATTACTACCAGTGTGGATCAAGGAACTGTGACTTGTCTGGTTTCCACTTAGACAAATAACTATCATTTGCAAGATTTAACTTAACTTTTTTTCTTTATTTTGTAACACCAAATACTGTTTTCCAGGACCGAAGATTAATTAACTGAAATTAAAAATCTTCTAGTGTAATATTGTTTAGATAACACTAGAAAGACAGAGCTATGCCACCAAAAAGTGTGAGAGTTTGGATGGAATAAAAAGCTACTCTGAAACTGAATCACTCCTAGATGGTTTTCATTTCAGAGGTGATGGAATTGTATTTTGGAGATCATAACAACTTTTGCACAAAAGGTTCAACCAGCAATTTATGTTCCTTTTTAGAACTTAGTACTTGAGATTCCAAGCTGGATCAAATATATCTCTGTTGTTTTGGGGCAGTAAGTTATCTGTGGGAAAAGCTGATCGGTTCTGGAGCAAGGAAATTATTGACTACTAAAGCTTAACACTTACCTCATTCAGAGCTTGCCATTAAATTTCAAGTGATTCTAGATGCTTTGAACAAGAGACTGAGGCACAGATCTGTAGGCACTTAGCTCCCCAGACACCTTGAATGACCTGAGCTTTTGTACCTGCCTTGCACACGTTCACCCACACACCCTGGATCACTGGAGGTATCCTCAGAATTGATCAAAGTGCTGCTGATAGGGAAAAACCAGGGCAGACTGAGCTGGATTACCCTTCTCAAGGGGTAATCCAAGCCCCTTGATGAGCCCAAAATGAGTGGATTAGCAATATGCAGTAGATATGATTGGCAGCACTGCTCATCCATCTAAGACATTTTAAGGAAATGTTAGTCAGTTGATTCACTATGTGTACTAGCATGCTGTTCAAATCAGAGACTTGTAGATCTTTCCTGCCAAGAACAGTGGAGCTGCCTATAGAAAACACTGTCCTTTTTTCACTTTTCAGAACATGGCAAAATCATGGAAAGGCTTCACAATGCCATAAACCAATTTTTTTCCCCCAGGTGTTCATGATAAAAGACTATTGATGATGCAGATTGGCCTTTGGGAGGCATTCCTCAAGGCTGCATTTGTTCCACCATCCATTTTTCATCAACTAACCAGGAACAGAGTGATCTTCTGAAAGAACGTGTACAATTCTTATCCTGATTTTGGCTATAGAAGTAATGTGAAGGCATGGAAAAACAAAGAAATGACAGAACCCTGGGAACCACTGCATCACAGCTTCAACACACAAACAAAGCAGTCTGTTCACCTCAAATTTTGGTGAAGGGTGAGAATGCACTAAAGGCAGGCATTTGAAGCTGGAAGAAAATAATTCCAATTCTTTTAATGCATATACACTATGAGTGGGGCATGGCAATATTACCATTTGGGACTATGCTATATGCTCAATGTCTTTTTAAAATGAGATATCTTGACCTACCATAACCCATTCATTTACCCATCCTCCCATGCTGGTATCTAAACCTCCACTTATATATTTGGAATTTAAAGAATTGTTGAAAGGAAGAAACGTTGTGGACACACTTTCATCCATTTGTTTTCCTCAAGTCGGTGAGGTCATAGAATGTTTTCATCAAGTTTTGCAAGGCTCCTGACCTAGACAGGAAGCCCTGGAACTCACTTTCATTAGACCTTTTAAAAGAACAGCTTATCTAAAAAAGATCAAGCAGGGGATGTTTTGCTCAGCTGCTTTCTGGGATTTGTGTGAGAATTTGATGTGGTGTTTTTTGATTGGTTTTTTCTAAGTGAGTAAGACACTTCTGTACAGTCGTAGGTCTAAAAGCATAAATTTAAGAAAGAAAGAACAAGACAAAGCAAAGCTCACTGTAATGTCAAACATCAGTATTTTCATATCCATATATTCATATGGTTCAGTATGAATTTGTAAAGCTGGAGCTGCAAAACTCAGGCGAGATTCTTGATAGCAGTGGAGGAGCAGGACTCTTCTCTAAGCTAACAGATGCTCAGTACTTTGTATCTATGACATGAAAAGTAGAAGCATAGAAAAGCAAACATCAGTGGGGATTCCATCCTTCAGGAACAGATCTTCGTGTTAAAGAGTTAACCTCTGTGCAATCTCTCCGGGTGCAGTCTGTGCAATCTCTCTTCACCTGGAGCAGAAACAGTGAGATGTGTGTACATGCTGAACTGTGAAAATGTAGTATTTCCTGTCTTATCATTTGGTTGTTTCAAACTTACACTCATGACCTAGAGCTCTGGAAAATGCTCCAAGTTATGAAAATACTCTGACAAATCTGATGAAATGTGGACTTGTTACCCGAGATGGAGCTTATGGTAGAGACCTCAATCATTGGCTAGATGGCAGTAGAGGTTATTTATGTTTTGATACACATATGCACTATGTTGTTATACCACTTTGAAATTCAGCTTACTGTATGTCCACCAGTGCACTGTACTAGTGGAAGAGTTCCTAATGTCACAGATCTACTCATCCCTATGCTAATGCTGCTGTGCTCTGTTACATCCAGCAAAAAGGAATTTTTGTAAGGACAGTTTTCTGTTTGTCTCCATACTTCCTTCATATTCGTGGAATGCAAAACCAAACACTCTTCACTTGTCCCTTTTCAAGAATAGACTTCTAATTAACATTATACAAACCAGCAAGATGCCTACTGCTCCAGGGCAGCAAAAGCTGTTTTCTCTCAACTTTCCAGTTGATTCCCAGTTTATGTGTTTCCAGTGATCCCTCTACTTGCTTTGTACAATAGAGAGTTTGGGCAGAATTTGGGCTTCAGTTTGCTAGTGTACTGATGTGGGCTCATGGCATGATAATTAATCCTCTTCATGGTGGGGACAGAAGTAGCTGTGTAAGCACCAGGACTTTTGTGTCCACTCAGGGAATGTCATTCAAGATAGTGGGCTTACTCCTCCAGAAGAAGGCGGCTCCTGTTGGCATGGGAGTCTCTATGTCTCCAGAGTCTCCACAGGCAGGGTGGCTGCACTTGGGGAGATCTTAAGTTTAGGCAAGGGAGCATGTAGGGGAAGCTCTGGCAGCCAAACCCTGTGATTCCCAAGAATGCTAAGAAAACCAGTAGTTTACAGACCACATAAAGTACACTATGGCAGGCTCACTGGAGACTGAACTTGTACAAGCCCTGTGGTGCAGTAGCAGTCACCAGCCCGCCGGATGCTGGCAGGGCAGGGAAAACGCAGGGCAGGGAAAACACAGACCAGCCTGGCCCAAATATCGTTCAGAGAATCAGGCAACATGCTGATGCCACCAGTGAGTCAGAGACCACCAGGATGATTTAGGTCTGGTCCCCTGAACAGGTGTTGATGCAGCTTGATGAGATTATGCAACCTCTCTTTCTTGCAGAGAAGGAAATTGCTGTGCAAGGGATCTTTTCACAGTGACCTTGGCCTCACTCTGTAGCTGACTGGGACATGTTTCCTTGGGCCTCAGGGAACGGACACACAGATTCAGGCTTGGATCTGAAAAACTTGGGGCCCAGAGGAGCTGTTTTACATCCTCCACCTCCTCTTCTTCCATCCACTCTTCACAGTGTCCTGTGGAGCCCTCTGCTGCAGCTGAAGCTGGTGCCCCTCTGTGGCAGCAACTGCCTTCAGCCCCGCTGCTCTGCCTTTGCCTTACCACCTGTTGGTGGATGCCCTCTCCCAGGCACCCTCAAGCCCGAGGAGATTAGACCCATTCATATCTGAAATGACAGGGGGGTGCAAAATTTTAAAATGGCTTGTTCTCCTTAGTGCTGCTCCCCCACAGACCCCTGTCCCCCCTGAGCAGCTGCCCCTTCCCACCCCCACAAAGCCGCTGGGAGCAGCTGCTGTCCGTCTGGCTGCCTTGGCCTCCTTGTCAGCTGTTTGATGTCACCCATCAATCTTCCATCTTTCCTGCAAATCTCTGATGATCGAGTTTCATGTATCCAGGACTCTGGCCGTAAAGCCCCTTTCACTGGTATAATTAGTAATTAGAGGAATAATGTTAGCAAACTCCTCTTGGCATAAACAGACACTCAATCCCCATCTGTCAGGTCAGGAAATTCACATTAGGGCAAAGGCCCAATACAGGTTTTTCTATCTGAGGTGAATGACCGCACACGCTCTGCACTGCTTAATTAAGCTGGCCACATGACATCAAGTGGGAGCTATTTTTAAGTGACCACTTCAATTATAAACAATTTTCAGTGTTTTGAAAGTCATCGTGTCTTTCCTTCTACAAATCCCAATGGGCTTTGAAAGAAATGGTCTCTCTCAGCAATGCTCTGTAATGCTCAGTAAGGAGCTGGGGGGTCATTCATGACTGGTGTTTAAGTCCATGGTCTTGGAGCTGCACTGCTGAGATGACACCATTCAGTGGAGTTATCCTGCCATTCAAGTGTGACAGGTAAGGCAAACTGAGGACCAGATCTCTTCACTGCAGATCTCTTCACTGCAGCTAACAAACTCCGGGTACTCTGCAGTGGGTAAAACTCAAGACAGATTGGTTCAGAGTGGAAAGAAGGCAGCATATATTTAATGTGGAACAAGCAAAACTGAATGTTTTATTATCCTGTAATAGCCACTATAACTCTAAGATAAGATAATATAAGAAAGCCCTATGCCTTGTTTTATGCAGGAGACTGGAGCCGATGATCACAATGGCTTCTTTTGGCCTTATCATCTGTATTGTTTGGCTCCTCATAAGAACTTCCCCCTTCTGCAGAGGGGAACATTCATATGTGACTGAGGATCAAGCTTCTGGTCCTTCCATAATTATATGAGGGAAAGACAGAGGTTGTACAGCTGGGAAAGGCCTCAGCAGCATTTAAGATCAGAAACCCTTTTCTGGTTTTTTTGTTTCTTTTATAGGTGTTGGTGCAACCAAAACAAAGATGAACAAGCCAAGTCTGTGGCTGTGTTCCATGCCTGTAGCTGGGCAGACTATAAATGCAAAACCACAGCACCACAACCAAGGGAATTCTTATGTTCCCAAAGTTTTGTGTTGTTCTGTAACCCAGTCCTGCCTGGTCTCTCCAGAAGGAAAGCAATCTCTTTTCAGGTTTCTGAGCTAAGTAAAATGTAACAGCACATGGTTGTTCCAGGAATGGGCAGAGAAGCTTGAGTCACACTCAGATAAGGACCCATTGCTAAATAGAAACAAGAAAATACGATCTGATTTTTCAAGCAGTATTCAACTTTACATTACCCAGGCTGCTCCTTAGCTTAAAGGGACCTACCTCTAGGAGCTTGAGAGGGACAGGGTGAACCACTGCTGCTGGAGTGGGAAAGGAGGACTTTCTAAAGAAGGAGAAGGCCTCTGAAATTTATGTTTCCTGTCATAGTCATTTTCATTGGAGGATGCTATCTGAAGAAGGACTCAGACACTATTTTTTTGTTGGAACAATTTCCAGGTATTTTGAACACTGTGTCTCAGGGTACTAAAATCAAGCTGGACATTGAGTTCATTGTTAGATACAAAATATAAATGAATACAGCATCACAGGAGAAACTGTATGAAAAACAGGGTTAAATTCATACAGTAGCATAACCTCATACTTTTGACCCGATGCATACCTAAAAATGCTGTTCTTATTTTAAAGAACTTAAAAGTCTTTGACCTTAACAGCTCAACTGCATTGTCTGAAAATATTTTTCTGAATTATGTTCCTAGGCGTCAAAGAGGAAAGGTGAGCTTGAGGAAAAATAAATCAGTTATGTAGGATCACAATGACATCCCTAACAACTGATAACTTAAGGTCACTTTCAGAAGCCCCTGTCACTTGAGCTGACTGAAAAAAATGGTAACAGCAGAGGTTTGCTATTTGGTAGGTGAAGGAGCATGAAAAACAGATGTGGTCATACAATTTGTACTACCACATACTACTGGATTTTGGAGAGAATATGTGGCAGGAGAGGAGTGGTGAGATGCAGACTCTCTTCCCATGGGGACAGTGATCACAGTGGATCCCCTCTGCCAGCTCCAGACAAGCTGTGATCCTTGTGTCCAAACTCTGTTCCCTGGGCCTTGCTGCTGCTGAAAAAAGGAAGTTCTTCCTTTTTTCCTGTTCATAGATACATGTTGTAGTTCAATCCCTTCTCCCCCATCTCTGCCCCAGTTTCTTGGCTCAGCTTGTCTCTGACCCCCTTCTCTGATTTGTGTCACTAGCATTGACTGGTTCACTGATCAGTGTTTCTCTGCCATTCTGAGTTTATGGTAATTCCTCCCTGCCTGTGTTTCTCACTATCTCTGTACCACTCCAGCTTCTCAGACTCTTCAATGATCCTTGGTGTTCACCCTATTTTCTGTCTTCTGTGTGGTCTGCTCCCTCTCCAGCCTCAGTCTCTACGCAGACCACCTCCTTTACCTTGCACACAACTCTTACTAGATCTGATCTCTCTCCTGACAAACCTCTTCATCTGACAGATTTCCAAAGAGCTTGTGACTCCATCCTTCTCCCCAAGCTGAGTCTTTCCTTTTCAGATGCCTCTTCCTCTTTTCTTCTGAATATAGCCTTCCCTTTTACTCAGATTCCTGTCCTGAGCATTCCTATGCCAATTTCCTGCTCTGTATCAATTGGTTTTTATTCCTTCCTTCTTCCCTCTCTCCTCCACATCTGCTTCCATTCAGTAGGTCTTCTTCACCATTTTCTCTGATTGCCAGTAGCACATCATCACAATCCTGAGGGGAGCCTGTCCTACCACAATTAACTATAGAAGTAGTGTCTAAAAAAGCAACCTACTTGACTTCTTATGCATGCAGGGAATGCACAAAATCCTCAGTGACTTCCCATGCACAGGTCTGACCTGCACATATCAAAATGTGGCCTTTGAACTTGGCCAAGCTTTGATGGTTTTCACAATGAGAAAATGAGGAACAGTCCTGGCTCAAAAGTCATTCCTTCTGATAGAACTGCCTTTTCCTCTGAACATTCAGCTTCCTACTCCAGCTTCCAAAAAATAAATAAAAAAAACCCTCAGAAAATTATCAATATGAGGAAAAAAAGTCCAGAAATTATTATTATTTTTTTAAGTTGGGTTTTCCAAACAAGTGTCTTGTCATGAATATGACCATGACCAGGGAAGGCTAGGAACAGAGAGGGAGATGAGAAGGAAAAGTGAGGGGAGGCTTGAAAAGGAAGAAATCTATGCCAAAGGTGTCTATGCCTTCCTTTCTTTAGCAGCAGTTGCAGTAAGTCTTTAACAGCATATGGTTATTATGGTACTCTTTTTACTCCTCTGCCTTTCTTGTCTCCTCCTACTTCATTCAATCCTTTCTCTAATTCCCTGTCCCCAACATTTTTATTCTTCAGTTCTGTACCTGTTTCATCTCCTGCCGTATCTACTTATACTCACTTTGCACCTCATTTTGTTTTTCTTTCTTACTCTACCACTTAATTTCCTCCTAAATCTCTTCTCTTGGCTCCCCTCTCATGTAATAATTTTCTTCCCCATCTCAGTCTGCTTCATGGAATAATTCTGGCTATGAAAAAAAAAAAGAAAAAACCAAGAACAATAGCTATAAGGCCAGATGTCTGGACATCAGCATTCATTTGTGCTCTTACTTTTGGTCATACACAAAATGTGCCCAGCTGTTGCACTAAGCCCTTTAAACAATCAACAAATCCCTGCTCTGCCTGCCCTGAATATATTAATGCATAGAACTCCATCTGGAATTGCTCATCTTTTCTCAGGTCCTCTTAAACTAACTCATACTTTTGGGTCTGATTGAAAAAGGATTTTATAAAGAATATTTTGAGAAGAAAATTAGCAAATCCTGTCGGTTGGAAATCTCATCAACTGACACTTTGTTTTCCACTGTGAAAGCAGTGTGTGTTTCCCCTTCATTGTTCTCTGTCCTCTCTGTTTGTCCCTGCACTGCTTCATCTCCATTCCTCCATACATCAGTGCTGTGCTGCAAATTGGCTGGAGAATGTGTCTGGTTTGACTGCGTTTGAAAGCCCCAGGCTGCTTAGTGATAACACCTGTCCAACCAGTTAGAGAGAGTACAGATCTAATGGGGACTGTGAAGGGAGGCAGAGGCAGCTCTCTCCATTCAGCATGACACTGAGGGTTAATAGAAGGAAAATATTGATGTTTTATTGAATTACTCCTATAGGTCAGATCATATAACATGCCCAAGATCTAAACAATGATCCTGTTCTGGAGGAATGTGTGGTTCAGACTGATGAGATAAACCGTTTGCTGGAATATCTCTCTGAGTTCACTAAATTGCTTCCCTTATTTAATTACAAATTAATTGAAAACACTCCTTACCCAGTGGAACAATACTTAAATTCTGATTTGTTGATAGTATCCTAATCCTGCTTCATATTCCTGTAGACTCTCCCACAATTATGTCATCAGTTTTGCACGTTTTTAGACTTTGGCAAAACCTTTTATGGGGGACTCATTAACATAAATAAAAGAAAAAGCTACAGCCCTGGGGCACCCAAAGCCTTCTTAGTCCCAGCCAGGGTGGATGCTGACATAAATAACCAAGTGGCACACTTGCATCTGATGTAAATTTGGTAGCAGAGGCACTATCAGAGCTCAGAATGGAAAGATGTAGCTCTGTAAGCAGAATGAGGAGATGAGTATTCAGACAGGAAGCAAATTAAATCTTCCTTGCAAATGAAATCTTGCAGGAAGAGGCCGAGTTATGGAATCAGTTGAATTTAAAGCATCTAGAAGGTCACATGCCCTCTGCCTGTTGCATTTCTAGTCTTCAACCAATAGAAGATTCCTCACCTTGTGGCACTTTTCAGTGCTTAGTACAATCTTTCTCTTCATATTTGAAGGTCAGCAGAAGCTGCCTTTAAGCAGACAACTCCTCAGTGTGGTAGAAAAACCTGGCTGTCAAAGACAAAAATCAGAGTTAACTTCAGTCCACAGGAAGCAGGTTGCTAATTTTTCAGCCAAGTCGTTAGCCTCTCTCTTTGGGATGATAATCTATTTGCCTGCTGTGAAGTGCTTTGTAACAGCAAGAAAAATGTGAATACAGCATTGATAAGGTACTTAGCAATATCAAATTTTCAAATTCTTACAACACATCTGTCAGCCAGCATTACGAAGTATTCTTGCTCAGATAGCCCAACACTATGAATTCAAACCCCTGTCCACTTTCCTTTGCACAGATAAAAGCTCATTCTTTGCTTTCTATTCTACAGTTGATCCTTTTCCTGAAACACTGATCTTATGAACAGTTTATACGATGTACCAAAAAGGCTGACAGATCTGGGGAATTTTGGATACCACAAAGAAGAAAAGATATGATATGATATGATATGATATGATATATGATGAGATGATATGATGATATGGAGATTCTGGGTCTGGATTTGTCAGCCTTCCCTAGCTTCAGTGGGGACAGGATCCTGGGAAGAGGGGATGTTTTATGCATATTGATTCTGGCTATTTTGGGTCAAAAGGAGAAAGTTGAAGCCTAATAGGCATGTGGTACAAATCCCAGGGCTGTGGGGACCCTATGTATCAGGAAGATGGTCATTTGGAAGGCAAGTACTACTTCTCACTCCTATCTTTATGGAATTTACTTCAAGTATAAACCCCTCCCTGGTACATAACAGTGATCTGCTGGTGAAGTAATGAAAGCATGAATTGTAATGTTACAGTGGCTAAGTCCCTGCAAAAGTCACACCCTAATGCAGGTGGAAAGGCTGAGAGTTACTACCATCATATGAATGCCAAACAGCTACAGAAGACATTTAGTTAGCTCACAGATGGGCATAGTTCAGAGGCTTCTCTGAATTATGCCCATCTGTGTTTTAGTTCTGGAAGGATGAGACCACATGTGCTAAGGTTTCCAAATACCTGGGTGTCTTAGGACAGAGGAACTAGAAGGTTTTGCCTAAAGCTCTGCATTTAGCAAGGGTCCTGGGAAAATAAGATGGTAAGTATAGCCTGGGGTGCTGTACAAGCAATCAATTCCACTTTTAATCAGCTAGAGCTTATTTCAAGCTGGCACTATCCATCCTAGATATAGCTGGTTGTTCTGGTAGTGGGTTCAGGACCCATCTGGATATCTGAATCTTCACTAGCAAAATAGATGCTAGTTCCACTTTTCCAGTGGGATGGGGAGACTCCCTTCCTCTCTGAAGAGGGTGGAGGGGATGGATATGTGCAGTTCCTGTGCTCTCAGTTACCTCTTTTATAATTACCACTATGCAATGTCTCAACATTTTATCCTCAGTCAGAGGTTTTAGTAGTGCCTTTTCCTGAGGAATACTGTTCAGTGCAACTACACTCAATTCAGTTCTCAAAAAAACCCCTGATCTAAAAATCACAATGTACCCAAGAAATAGGGATCATGAATCTGGGATTGCAAAAAATGCCCAGGCATATTTGGGTAATCAAGTAACAGAAGTATCAATGTACTGGCTGTATCCATGAATATAGATAATTGTCATAAAAATTTTTGGTTATACAGTTTTGTGTGTTTGCAGTGTCCCTGGGGTTTTCAAGACAGGGGAAACCTAGCATAGGTTCCAGTGAGTACAGGGACAAATGACTGAGGACTTTTAAAGATTATCTGAACATGTAATGACTAAGTGCTGGTATCTCCATCTATGTTTTTCTAAAAGCCAATTTATAACTTCCCTAACCTCACTCTTCCTAAGGCTAAAGCAGTCCCTGTCTTACCATTTTGACATGGTTGAATAACTTCAACAAAACCCAAGAAGATTAATTTCTCTTTCATTACAATGAGAAGTGGGGACGGAAGAGAGCAAGAGACCCAAAAGTCATGGAGTACTTAGGGCAGAGAGGAAAATGTTCACAAACTGCTGACAAGATTAATATGCAGTTGATGGGAAACGCTTTCACACCAGGGTGCCAACAAATAAACACAATTCAAAAATATCGTCCCCGCTGCACTGGATCAGGGTGGATTCCCAGCAACAGAGAGGGAGGTAGAGAGGGAGGGGGAGGCATTTAGAGAGGGCGGGAGACCTGTTTGCTCTGTGAAGCTTCATGCCCAGAATTCCTCACTTGGAATCTGATAGTGGGGGGCTAGCTGGGCCAAAGGGTTACTGCTTTCTGCATTAAAAAAAAAAAAAAAGCAGGGAAAGAAGGCTTGGGCAGGGGAGGTTGAGGACTCTGTGTGAAAACCTGAAGATCAAGTCTGTGCACAGCTGCTGCGGAGCTGGGAGCTTCCACCTGCTGCGAGGGCTGAGCTGACTTCATGAATGCTGCAGGATTTGCAGAACCTGGAGATGGACAAAAGGGTAGAGTCCTCTCCTTGGCTGGCACATAGTGGAGGCTGGGCCTGGTTTAAGTAACACAAACATGTCTTGCTAGTGTGGGTTGTCTCAAAACAAAAAAAAACACTTGGGGGGAGGTAAGCTGGAACAGCATGAGGGGAGGCACCTCACAAGCTGAAAAATGTGTTGTGCAATTACAAATTTACCATCACTTTGCAAAAAAAAAAAAGATAAACTGATTATTTTCCTTTTCCTTTTGACCTTTTCTGTCTTTGTTCCCTGCTTCCTCTATCTTCTCTCACCTCCCTTACATGCTGCCATATTTTACTACTGAGGGAAATGCTGCCATTTCACTGCCAATCACCTGTTTAAAAATGCAATTTAGATAATATTTCAGTTAAGCTGGGTTGAAATTGCCAGGCTTGAAAATTGAACAGCACTGGATTATGTGTCTATATATATCAGCAGAGGAGATTTAATGAAATTGTTCACTAATGAAATCTTAGCTTTAAGACTTCACATCCCTTCACAGAAATGTGACATTAAGAGCCCTCTGCCTCTATTACAGCTGACAACTTTTACTGAGATTTTACTCAGTAAAATTTTACAGTAATTTACAGTAGCCTACAGTAGATTTTGCTGTAAACAAAATAATAAAAAACATTGCTGAAGTCAATGTGAATACCACCATTTACTTAAAAAAAGAGTTTTTAACCCCTGTGTTCATCTCCTTGTGGTTGTAAGCACAGAGATCTTAGTCCTGTCCTGCAGCTCTTCACTCTTGCAGTCCTTAAACCTCCATCCCATGCTACTTATTTCCCCCAAGCCTTGCCACTTCTGGAGTTCCCCCTGGGCAAATCTACTACCCACCCCCTTCCAGCCTTCAGCCATCCAATGTCTAGTGCAGGCTTTGCACCCAGTGAGCTACACAGTGATTTAGTGATGTGCATAAATGGGGACTATGAAGGGCAATAAGCAGAGTGCCTTTCCTTCCCTGTTTGAAAGGGAGTGCTTAAATCTAGGTTTCCAAAAGGAAGAGGTGCTGGAGGAACTCTATCACACTGCTCCACCTGTGTCTCTAAGTCACTATTGGACAAGGAGGGATGGTTTTGCTTCTGGGGCTGATCCAATTGGTCTTGTAACCTTTCGGTTCCCACAGGAGCGTGACAGCTCTGTCTGTGTAGCAGCTAATGCCTTGCAGTTGACCTCCAGGGTCAAGGACATTGTGCTGATCTGATGACAGTAATAGTTCTGTTGACAGATGCATTTCAGCAGCTGTACAGCCACTTGGTGGGACTTGAAGTTAACTCTTCCTGTGCCACCTGACACCAATGGCTCAATTGTAACTTGCTTGAGACAAATCGCCTACAGCCCCTTTGCCCTCCATGCAGTATAAACCTCTCCAAAATAAATTGCCTCATCACTTCAAGGAAGAAATATGCAGGTTCTAAATACCAAGCTCTCCCTACAGCTTCTCCTCGACTTAGTCTGTCCAGCTTTATGTCTCTTCCCTCTTCTCTCTATTTGCTTCCTCTCAAATCCCTGCTTAATTGTTGAAACGCTCATTTAGACCTTATGATCTTTTTATGGTCCTGCTCCCTACCACTGAGACCAAAGTCTTCCACTGATGTCAAGACTGACTCAGCTGCTGCACTGAGGATCCTGGATGATTGTTGTTGAATCTTCTTCTTATTATGTCTCTAGTCTCTCAGATATTTTTCTCTGAATTTTTTATCTCTCCACCTCTTTCTCTTTCATCAATCCCCAGTCCTTAAGTTGAATGACATCGCTGGTCTCATTAGTGATGTTTTGAACTTAGATTTCTTTTTGCTTTCAGCCTCTTCAATGCTTGTCCAATACCCTTAAATCACTCACTCAGATGCTCTTACAGCTCATTTTCTGTGACATGCTGCCTTCTTATAGGTGTCTACTATGTTTCTTTCTCTTTATTTCACTTCCTCACTTCTCTCTCAGCCCTCTTAGGATCTTGGCGGCATCTTCTTCCCGAGCAACCTCTCTAGCATCTGTTTTAACACCTACTCTGCTTTGTTTATCTTTGACATGTTTTTTGCCTTATTTTCCTGTTGACTCCTTTTTTGCCCCAAAGAAGTATGTTTTCAGCCCTGTTCTCTGATTTTCCCTTAGGTCTTGTGTAGGTGACTTAGGAAAGGAAAGCTTTTCCCAGGTTTCTTCACCCATGAAGCTACAGCAGCAGCTGCTATACCTGCAGTGACTTAGCACTTACCTGAGAAGCACCAGAAACACTGCAGGATGCTGCACTGAGGCCACAGATCAGGATGTCCCTCATCCCTCAGCTTCTTGGAAGACTCCTGAGGTTTCATGACAGCTACACTTGATGCAGACTTAACTACCCCATGTACAACTGGTTCGTGTATGTGGACAGCAAGATGAGAGAGCCTCCCAAAAGGGCTGCAGCCTTTGGATCTATGAGTCTAACAGCCCCAGTCTGAAATCCTGTGGGATGGAAACATGTCCTTTGTGTTTCAGGACTGGCCTATAAAAATCAAAAGAGATGGTTATCTTGCATCTGGAAAATAACAGTCTGGTGCTTTCTGGCCTTACTCACTCCTAGACCTTTTTTTTCTTTTCTCTCACTCTCCCATATTTTAAAGACTGAATGTTCTGACACAATTGAAAGCTCCTTCTTGGGTAATAAAAGTGGGATCCATTCCTATAAAGGTGAAAAAATACACAACTGAGGAAAGAAAGGTAAAATGCAAAATATTTTTAAGAACTCTTGCAATACATACAGAATTAGAAAGGTCAAAATGCTTTATTTTTTTTACTTCTGCTTTTGACATCATAATTCCATTTTAGATACACATTTTCACTTGTTTCCCTTACTAGACCTTTTTTCCTTATGCTTAATTTTCCACTGACTTTGCTGAATTTCTTTGACTGCTTGGAGCTTTTAGGGAGCAAACTGGCATATTTTTGTCCAGGTCCTAACAAATATAAATTGGTCAGGTGCCTAAAATCACCAGCACAGCCTCCTTTGGCACACACTATTCTTCCGGTCCTAATCGTCAGAATAATCTACAACTTAATTTCCCAGTGAGACTGCAACATTGCTTAACATCCATTTTGATAGAGTATTTGTGAAGGGTTTGAACTACCAGAATGATATGGATCAGTACAAGCACCCTCCTGCTGCCTCTCAACTTTATTAGATTAAGGAAAATCGATCTATCTCCAGAGTTACTCTCTAGGCTTATTATTGCATATGACCTTCCCCTGCTCTGGATTTAAAGAAAACCTACACATCTCTCCATTTTCAAGCATTTCTCTTGCTTGCAGTAATTTTGTGAAGTTTGGAAAAAGAAATAGTCAAAAAGAAATGAGAAATTTTCAGAGGCTTGTATTCCTGTGTTTCACATATATTGGATACTTATTTTTTAGTGGACAGCGGTTAAGAGGTAATTTCCTTGTGAATCTAAATGGGATATAATATCATTTAGTTCTGCTAATAACCATGAGGCTTGTACATCCCTCATTACCATGACTGTAGTGAGTAAGTGATAAAAACCATTTATGCTCTTCCCTTTCTATGGGGAAATGCTAAGTTAGGCTTGATTTTCTAAATGAACGCATCACAAAAAATATTATTACTTAAAACTGGCAACAGCCCCCCCAGAAAACCAAACTAACAATAAGAACAACAACCCCCCCAAATAACCAAACCAACAAGAACAACAACCCCCCAAAAACACCCCAAAAAACCCAAGCCTTCCCAATCAGATAGGTATTGTGCTTGTTTCTAGAAGCAGCAAGACTGAACATTCACTTATTTTTCACCAGACTATAAAATTCTGCAGCCTGACCTTGGTCCTGGCCAGGCTCATGCTTCCCATGGTCAGAAGCCTCCCTCTATCGACCAATAATCTCACTGTTGAGGAGGAGGGAGCTTTGGCTAGAAGCAAGAGCAGGACCTGATCTCTCAGGCATCTCGGACCTCTTGCAAATGGTCTTTGAATCTGCCAAACAAAATTAAGAAAGTAATAATTTTATCTGCATAATTTTGAATAGTTTCTATACTGTCTTCTTTTTGTTAATTAAATGTATGCTTATATTGTTGACTGAGTTGGTCCAGCAGGACCAGGAAAATAAATTCTTTCTGTTTATACAGAATAAACTCTCTTTCTGCTGATGTGTCTCTCTTCCTAATGATAGTGAAAAAAAGAAAGACTTTGGCCTACATGTTTCTCACCTGAAGGGCCTTCAAAGAGAACTATGGAGAACTGAATCAAGAACTAGGTCTAGCATTCAGGGATGACTGCACCACCTTGGCTGTGTGAACATCGTTATCATTTGAAGCCACTCAGAACTAGAAAAAAATTGCTGAACGTGCTCTTTTATATTGTTTGGGACAAGCTCTCAGCATGCATTGTTATACATAAATAGCCATTTTCCTGGCTTCAGTAATAAAAATATAAAAAAAAAAATAAAAGCCATTAGAGTTAATAAATATATGCTCTGGTCTTTTTTTTTTTTTTTTATGAGATTGTCAAGGGAAAATATAAATTTGCAGAATTGTACTTACTAACAAATCCCAGTGTACCAGGCAACAGAGAATCATACTCAGGCAGGCAGCTAAGCAGGACCCTTTCTAAAATGTGCATTGACCTGAATCACCACCTGATGATGGAGCAGATCCTTGTGCACTGTAAACCAACACGGTGCCATTAATTTCAGTGGAGCACTTGTGAAGTACAACTGAATATCTAAGTTGTCTGGGAGAAACCAGCATGGTCCTGGGCTTTATCATGTGTACTGACATGCTGATTTAGTATTAACACTTAGGGGTGACAGGGGGGCTGGAGAAGGTACGCTGTGCTTCTCTTTTGAGTTGCTTAGGAAGGCTGCAATGTGCACCCAGAGATTTGACTTTAGCAGGGTTGCTCAGAAGGTGCAACTGGGGAGCATGAATTAAGAAAATGCGGAGCATGAGGGAAAGAGGAGAGTTTGAACATATTTCTAGGCTCACAAGGCTCCAGCTGTGGGAATAATTTAAAAAGCACACTTTTTCGGATAATTTATTTTTGAAACTCTGCAAAATTTGTCAAATCGTTTATTTGATGAGCATTATTTGACCAGCTGTACGGAGAGCCACACTGGAGTGCTGTAATGAGTGCTTTGGAATGCGACCAGCGCTAATGTGCCTGTGATAGTTGGATAATTCTTTTACCCTGCTCATTTCTGTGGTTTGCCTGTAACTATGGCCCCGCTTGATTGCTGTTATGATGTGAGCTTTAAATTCTCTCTCTCCTTTGGCCTTTTCCTTTTGGCAGTTCCTGCCGAGCTGAGCCCTGATTAGAACCACAGCAGGTCATTTGATCTTCAGATGGCTATAAAAGGTCTGTGCAAGTGACCATCTCGCTCCTGTCCCAAATGGATGATCATGCATAGCACACATTGCCACGCTCCTGGCAGGACTTCAGCAAAACTGGCAAGTTTTTCCTTCCAGAGCTAAAGCATAACACACGGTACAAGGACCAATTCCATTAAATGTCCCTTTAAACTGTCAAATTTAGCAGGAACTTTAAAATAGATCAGACTTTAATGTGATGAGGGAGAAGTACAGTTCCCCTGCTTTAAACTGCAGCTGGGTTTGTTACCATCAGGTGTGATATGAAGTCAGCATTTTCCTTGATGACTTTTTCCTTTGCCATTGTTGCAATCTGGCACTGGAGATCGGTACCTCATTCCAGGTTTTTAAAGGGAACTATAACTTTCCTGAAGGATTTTATTCCTTGTCTCCTTCTAAATGGATTTTGTTATTTCGTAATTTCTCAAAAATGAGTGAGTTTGATAAAATCCAGATATTTGGAATCAAGATGGAGAGTTCAGATAACAACAGTTCACTGCAGAAAAAATTGAGGTTTAAATACTCATGCTATTAAGTAAAGTTTATAGTTATGTGCTGTTCTCTTTCATTCATGGGGTTCTTCAGTTAAAGTCCTTTTTTGAGAAATGTGTGCTGTTCAAGTGTTGGTGGCATTTCCAGGTGAAAGAGCATCTGGATTATCTTCCCACCTTGGTGGGAAACACTCACGAGAGGGATCTCCACATCTCAGTATCTGCATGTACCTTGCTTTGTTCAAAGACACGTTCTCTGGAGCACAGTCTTTGAGTGCTGGACACAATTGCTTTTTTGGGAATATCAGCCTCATGCAATTCACAAAGGACAGTGTTTCAAGAATTCAGTCTGGTCAGACATTGAGACAGAGAGGGAATTTTTCTGGTGCTGTCTTCAGACACTGATGATATAAAGGGCTGAAATTCATAATGCAGAAGATCTGCATAAAATTTAAATTCTCCATTTTTTTGCTAATTGTAAGTATTATCTGGGATGACTGGTGCAGGAACAACACTGATTTTGCTTTCATTATTTGTATTCTTTATTTCAATACTGTTCAAATGGTGGACTTAAAGCCAGAAGCCTGAAGTTTCAATCCCAGCTCGAAGATCAGCTCATTGATGCTACTTTGGACTCAATCAGCTTGTGGCTAAAAGTCCCAGTGACAAAGAAACATTGCTTTGCTGTTCTGTCTTTAAGATCTCTCAATACACTCTACATTAGCTCTCACAGGTCTGGTCTCAGGTTTGAAAAAATTAATAGGAAATGGCTTATGAGATTAAAGTAGCCCATTTTAGTTTTTTTCCCCCCAAAAGTTATCTTTATAAATACTTTTAAAAATTCAAATGTTAAAAATATAATGGAATCAAGCGATAAAATATACAGTTTTTGGAACACGATCTCATTTTTGCTTTTGGTCATTTTGGCTGATCAGCTGATACCTTACTATTCCAATCAAGGCATTTCTTTACTTTCTTTGTAAAAAAATCACAGTAAAATATGTTGAGAAGAATGATTAACTAAGGAAAAGAAATGTGGTTCACTAGGTGGTCTATAAAAAGTGGTTCAGCACTGATATAAACTGACTGTTCAGTTAATTTTATATGCAGATAATTATCATTAACAGTGCCACTTCAGCATGTTATGATAGCTTATGAATATAAAAAGGATATTCTTATTGTCAGTGAACTAATTAAAATTTTTCAGATATATTTTGTTTTCATATTGGAAGAATTTTAGCTCATTCCAAACATTTGTGCAGAAATTAAAAGCTAAATACTGGAATCCCACACAAACACAAACCTAAATTCCACTTTTATTAGTGTTCAATCACACTTACATTACACAAAGTTTTATCACAGAGTTCTGCCAGATGTTGGGGAACAAAAAGGCACACACTCCCAGGTGAGGAGAGGGCTAAGAAATCTGTGTTGCAAAACCAAAGGCCAACCACAGAAATATTTTGGCAATAGCTCTCATGTGAGGGGATCATATGTCTCTCTTGGAATGCAAGTCCAGCAGTAGAGCAAGCACAAGAACTTCATGTGCTGAGATGGGTGAAGATACCATTTTCCCTGGCATTTCTGCTTTGGTCCTTTTCTGCAGGCATCACCTGTTTCAGCAGAAGTGCAAGGACAGGAAGTACCTCTGTGCTTAGATGCTGCAGTTCACACACTGGCATTCCAGCTTGGCCCAAAAGCTTCAAAGCCTCTTTGTGATGGGTGGTAGGAACAAACATAATGTCAGAAAAATTCAACAGAGCTTCTTGGTTGGTTACTAGTGAGCAATTCCCATCAGAAGGAACTATAACAGGACATAATGTCTACATTGCATGACATTCTGAGAGATTCTAATATTTCAACATTCACTTCTGTTCCCAAATCAAAACACTAATCATAGGATCACAGAATATCCTGAGATGGAAGAGACCCACAAGGATCATTGAGTCCAGCTCCTGGCCCTGCACAGGACACCCCAAGAATCACATCCTGTGCCTTAGAGTGTTGTCCAAACGCTTCTTGAGTTCTGTCAGGCTTGGTGCTGTGACCACATGCCCTGGGGAGCCTGTTCCAGTGCCCAACCACCCTCTGGGTGAAGAACTTTTTCTTAATATCCAGTCCAAACCTTCCCTGACACAACTTCAGGCCATTCCCTCAGGTTCTATCACTTGTCATCACTGAGAAGGGATCAGTGCCTGCCCCTCCTCTTCCCCTCACAAGGAAGTTGCAGGCTGCAGTGAGGTGTCCCCTTAGTATCCTTTTCTCCAGGCTGAACAGACCAAGTGACCTCAGCCACTCCTCCTTGAGGCTTCCCCTCAAGGCTCTTCACCATCTTTGTGTCCCTCCTTTGGATTCTCTCTTAAAAAAAAAATTAACAACCAAAATGTCTCCTTTAAAAAAAAGTGATTTAGAAATACTGAATATTTATATATTTATTTAATATCTTGCCCAAGCTAAACCCCTGAAATTGATGATGTTGTTTTGTTGAACTGATGTGGTTCATTCTGTGAAACATCAACCTGTGAAACATACACTGAATTCTTCCCACTAAAGGAAATTCTGTCTAGGGAGTTCCTTGCCTGATGCCCCTCTGTCACAGCTCTGAGGCTGGATTGGAGCTGTCAGCCTGCAGCTATGATCACTTTTGGGTTAGGAGGGAAGTACCATGACATGAAGAGGTAGGTAACTCACAGGGAACTAGAGTGACAGGACAGACACTTGTGAGTTCAAAGAAGTAATGGTCTGATGGGGAAAAGCAATTCAAAAATGTACTGAACTGAAGTAGTAAATGGCGTAGATAACAAAGCCTTGAAGGAACAATCACCCTTGCATCATCTCCTACTAAAACACATGCTCCCAAACATCTCCCATTGCTTGTCTAGGAACCTGCAAAGTGACAGGAGTAGCACAATAGATTTCGTTCACTATCATCATTGTGCTTATAACCTCGGAGGCCTCTGTGATGGGATGGAGACCTCTCTATGCTAAATGTCATACAAAGAACACAAAATAATCCCCTTCTAAATAAAATTATGATGGAGACAAAGAGTGGAAGCAGAAGAAGGATGTTAACTGATACAAGTTGTATGAACTCTCCCCTTTATTAGCATCAGCCCTACTTCTCACTGCGCATGCAGCTCCTGCACCTTGTTAAAATAGGACCTGTAATTGCCCCCAAAAAAGGAAAAAAAAGGTACCATCTTTTCTTACACAGAAGGGATAGGGATCCAAGGAGGCATACCGTAGACAGTACTGGAGATGGCTCAGAGGATTCTTGGGTCAAGGAAGTGATTGTGAACAGTGAAGACAGGAGTGGAAGAAGCTGCTTCTGGAAGGCAAATGGTTGCATCTTCAAGGGGAGAAACTATTTTTTTGTAATTTTTTAGTATTTTAGAATTTAAGAAGAGTATTCTGCTACATGTTTATATTAGAGAGGAGTGTATCCAAAAGTGTGGTGGGTATGTGGAGGAGCAGATGGTAAAGAAGATATTTATCCTAATTTCCTATATACTGATTCACATTTTGCACATCTTTGGAGTACAAGGGGATCAGACACCAGGGCTCACCAAGCTGTATGGATGAAACGATAGCCTGTTCCCTTCTGTATGTAGCCAGAATTTCCTATGGGTTAAAGGGCTCTTCACGAAGTCTGTGACCTTGGTATAGCTCAGCCATATGAGGATGAAGACAGAAGACACAGCTGAGGCATTCTCTGCTAGGACAGCCTCCCAGCTGCCCATTAGTGGAAAGAAGTGTCACTTGAAACTGGTTTTGGAGGTGGCTGGAGAGGGAGTGTTCTTCAGGATGGATTAATTTTTTTGTTAGTTTTTTCTTTGCTGTCATCTTTTCCAAAGTCCCAGCAGCCCTTCCCTCCATCAGGTGACAAGGAGGGAGATGAGCACATGACTGAATGTCATTCCCCATTATGCCACTGCCATTATCCCCCATGTATGTGGTATGGTGGCATTTTTGGCATGTGGTCTCTCTGCATCTGATCATATGACAGGAAAGGAGGAAAGGGAGAGCAGCTCTCCCATATGAGGCTATGAAGCTGGCCCCACACTTCCCCTATTTAAAAGTTCACCTTGGTTGTCTGATAGGAAATAGGGAGTGGAATTTTGTGAAGCAAGGTAGCAAGGAAGGCTCTTGAAGGAGATGAAACATGCCCTAGGAAGAGAAGTCAAGAGGCTTTAAAAAACCTATTAACCAATGCCCAAAGCTCCAGTATAAATACAGAAAGGACAAATTGTACCCCAATGAACTTTTTTCAATTTCTTCTTCATTTCTTCTCAAACAGAGCTCTTGGTTTTCTCAGAAGATGTATGAAAGATGGTGTTCCTTCTATCAGAACCTGACAACAAAATCAATTCCAGTGGTACTTTCAATGTTCTCACTATGAACAGTAAATCTGTTTGATACAGTAGGCCTTACTAAAACTATTTCCACCTCCATTTACATGAGGCATCACTTTACCAGTCTGCCATCTAAAGAGAGGAATAGTCCAGCTCACAAAGACACTAGATTTCTATTTCAATTACTTGTGTCACGGGATCTGACTTACTGCTGTACAGAGGCTTGATTGAGATCAGCACAGATCAGTTTAGCACCCTTCTGGAGAGCTCCCTCCCTTCCCCCAGCCTTACACAACCCTTCTGGACAAGTGTGACCTGCTTAGCATGACAGTGAGTCATCAGGTTGGCTCAAATGGTCTCCCCATACCTTTGAGATGGATGATTAAGATCCAGTTGCAGGCCAATTGAAAACTTAACTAACTTCAGCAGTGCCAGTGGTTAAAGCTGAAATGAATTAATCAGTGAAGCATCCAAGGATTCTATCAGGGGTCATATATGAGTGATCATTGCTGTATCAGTTTTCCACCCAGACACATTCATTTAAGTTGTGACTACCTGTCAGAAGGAAATAGTAGCAATGTTTCCTAAGGCATCCTCTGCTAAGGTTTTGGTTATTCTGTGCCTTTCTTCACAGAAGAGCCCTAAATGGAAGCATATTCCAGTTTGTTTTTGCAGAAGGCTGGGTTTCAGGAGTACAATACTAATGAGAAGGCTTCGACATCTGATGATCAGAATCAGGAGGTGGGAGCAAGACTACTGGGCATTTATGCTTTTCTCTAAGTCAGTATGAAGGATGTAAAGAAAATTATGTTCTTGAGTTTACCCGTCAATGGAAGTAAGAAATAATGCCTCTTTATTATGTATTAGTTATATATTTGTTAGTCCCCATCCTACCACTCTATCTACATCATTGCTTCATAACATGGTGAGTGGCCCACTGTAGCCCTCCCTTCTCAGCATGCTCACCAAATAATTCTGATTTCATTTGTGCAGAATTGTAATTGCACTGTGTAGAAATGTGAAAATACTGACTTGGTCCTTTTCACAGAAATGTCAGAATTTCTCACTTGAGGTCAACTTACAGCATGGGATTACAATTAATGGCATTATTTGCTTAAAATAATAAAATAACACTCTCCCCATCTGTCTGATGACAACAGAAATATGGAGGAAACATAAGAAGATGAAAAGCTTATAGCATGAAATGATCTTAAGGATTTTATTCAGGTTCTCCTTTGAAAGACTGGTCATGTGGTGAGAAAAAAAATCTGATATTTTACTGGGCAAATTCCTCAAATTACTCTTCTATAGCTTGAAATTTCATGCAGTACCAGCAGGGAGACCAGGTATTTGTCATTTGAATAGTGATGTGTAAACACAAACAACTGTCATTTACCTGTTGCATATACTGTGAATACTGATAAAATACAGCTCTAGGACAGGCAAATATAACTGTGAGCATCTGGATAGAGCCTAGCTTGGCAATGACAGACCAAGCAGGCCTCATATGTCTGGCAGCTTCCTCAGAATTTAACTAAATCTAAACTTAAATTGCAATACAGTGAAGTTATTCCTCCAACGCCCTGTGAGGTGAAGGATTTAGACTTGTTATTGAATGAGAGAACTGACTTTATGGGTCCAAGAACATCTGAAATGCACAAAAGAAAGCTCAGAACACTGGGGTAGTTCCTGCAGCTTGGATGGTGAAACTTGTTTAGATTGCTCTGTGGTAAAATGGGGAAGTTTTCTTTGGCCATCACTGATGCTTCAGGAGTTTCTTGAAGGGCTTCTTCATAGGAACATCTGGGTTGACTGTAGAAATTTCATCATCGGCTCTCCAGCAATATTTGCAAAGCTGGTTGTCTCTGTGGTTCCAGGATGAGTCATGTAAAAGAGTGCTGAGCTCGTCCTGTGTCAGAGCCTCCCTTGTGTGGCTGATCCCCCTCTGCTAGCTCACACACTAGACTCCATTTCATGGCTTTTCCTCATCTTTCATGGTTTAGTCACATCACAATATTCCTTTACTTGCATGGCAAAAAAAACATCTGCAGGAGCTTTCCAACATCCCATGATTGAAACTAAGATACAGCAGGGTTTCTGTGTGGGTCTAACATGCCTGTGAGGATAACACAAAAGAGTGCCTTCTCACAGCTTTCCCAGCAGGTCATTTTGATTGACATATTTGTAAGATGCTTCAGGGTGGATTGTAGATTCAGCTGGTATGTCAAACCAGATGGGAGAATTCCACCGAATACACAATGAAATGAGGAGTGCTGTTGTATGGCTTTCTCTGCTTCTAACAGATGGATGGGAAAATAAAATACCTCTTCATAATCTCCTTTTCATTCTGAGGGCCATCTCTATTCCTCTCATCACCTTCCTCTCTTCTCCTCACCCTGTATTTTCCTTCTCAGTGTGTGTATCCCTTCAGCTTCTCCTGTCTTTGGACTTTTCCACATAACCATTCTTTTCTCTTTCTTTCCCTTCCCCAAGTATTCTTTTTGCTCTTATTTTTCTATGACCAGAGGTGTTCCCAGCAGAGAAAGAGCAGACAATGCACAACAATTTGTCCAGCTCCAGGAGGGGTTAGTGAAATTTTCTATCCCAGTGTGGAATGAAAAACACCAGATCACATCAGGGAATGAATGAACCTTGTGGCATTAGAGGTTTGGCAGAATTTTCTTGCTATTTTGGGAGCTTGTTGAACTAGATGGAGTCAAGTCTTTTTCTCTTGTAATTTTATTCCCCCCTTTTTTTTTTTCTTTTCTTTTGGTGATTCAGTTAAGGAACCCAAAGATGTTTTCCTAGCCCAAAGGAATTTTTTGTATATGTCAGGGACAAAAGAAATCCTCCATTTGCTGGGCTGGTACAAGTAGTTACCCTATATTATAGCTTTCAAAACAACAGAAGCTATCATCAAGGTTATGTTTGGACTTTTATTATAATCTCCCATTTCAGTGCATGGTCTTAGCTCTGGAGGTAAAATGTTTAAGAAAGTTTGACCACGATCTCATTGTATGTCCCTTAGTTATGCAAGTGAAAAAGGTTTCCCATCACATGATGTGTGTAGATGCTTTTAAATCAAGGAATACTGAAAAAAAATTACAATAAAATGAACGCACTTTGAAATATGAAGTTAATCCTAAATCACACTAAAACAATTGTCTGCAGAAAAAGCAGTTACCATGTTTTAAAACTTAACCTTCTACCAACTGGATGCTCATAATCATCCATATAAAGAAGGTAGCTGAAGAAAGTGGTAAAAGCATCCTTCTCTTTTCACAGAGCTGCACATGTTGTCTGCAAGAGGCAGCTGCACTGCTGCAGGGCTGTTTGTGTATCCAGCACGTTTTGTTTTCTAGCTTGGACTCCCCTAAATGTAGCACTGCAGTGCTTCAAGGAAGGCTCAGGAGTTTGACCTGTAGAAGTGAGACTGTGCACAAATGTAGGGGAACACACCACCTACCAGACATTAATTGCAGCACAAGTGAAAGAAAAAATAAAGGAGTTCCAACAGTCCTGATCATGAGGGCCAGAGTTGTTCAGAACAGGCATTTCTTTGGCTACAGACTAAACAGAAGGACCTTGTTTACATTATTTTTGCAGGGTGGGAAGTGTATGGAAGAGCTGACTTCAGGTCTTCTGGGAGAAATGTAATGCACAGAGGTCTCCTTTGCCTCTGGAGAGCCTCAGAGGCCAGCTGTGGATCAGGAAGGATTTAGAGAAGGTTCCTTCAGGCTGCTGAAATGCATGTGCTGCAAGGTCATGAACTCTCCTCAACTGAGCACCCCCTGGGACTTCCCATGGTCATGTCCTGCCTTACTTCCAGCCATGGCTATTTCAAAAGCTTCTCTCCTCAGCCACTATCCAGTCCTTTGTGGCCATTCCATGTTTCTTCTTCAAAACTGACCAAGGCTCTCAGGGCTTCTTGCCATGGGGACAGCAAGAGAGCGAGAGTCCCTTGGAATGCCAGAGAGAGGGTTTGGTGTGTGGTGGGCACTGAGCCATGTGTGCTGTGCTGGAGCAGGATGAGCACATCCATTGAGATACCTGAGAATCTTTTAAGTGTGAAAACCTGAGCTGTCTCTGAAGCTCAGACTTCATTCAGACCCCCAGTTTGCATTCACAGAGCCTTTCATGAATGCCCTCTCTGCTCTTCATATCTGTTAAAGGAGAGAAGGTATTTGTGAATGTCCAAGCAGTTGTCATAAGCATGAATATGAGCCAGAAGTTCCCCTTCAAACCACCAATGCCCCCAGCTGCCTCTGGCCCCAGACCTCTCATGAAATCAAAAGTGCAAAGGGTGTGAGATCAGGCATGTGGTGACAGCATCACAGCCATCCTTATTTGTTCTGAAAATAGTTTAGTGATGCACAGCCACCTTGTTGTAGCTGCCCACTGATGTGGCAACAGCTGAACCCATTTTTTCAGGGTAACAGAGTTAGAGTGAGGTACCACTGGCTCAAACTGTCTGTCTACATCTTTTTGGGGATTTGACTCCAAAGCTAATGGCTGTCCCAAATGTTGTTTAATAGTTTCCAATTCCACTGAAGAGCAGTCTCAAATTCTGATATGGTTTTGCAGAGTTTGTAAGCTCCACAGGAGGGAGTCTTTACCTACACTTAAATACCACACCTAGTTACTGAAGGTATTTGACACCTAAAGTGATGATTGGTAAAGGCTGATTTGTGCTTTTTCTGCAAGAGTGATGGATCAAATTGGGGTACACCTCTTTGGTCAACATGGCCCAGGTCCTGGGATTCGAGTCTGGCAAACTTTGGAAAGTCTGTGTAAAATATTTCACATGCACATTGCTGATTGTTTTCCAGTGAAATGTCAAGCTTGATTTTCTTCTATAAATTGTAAAGTGATTGCTTTCCCTTTTTCCCCCACAACTTTATGAAAGTAATTTAATTTTGCCATGTGTTATGTAAAAGAGAATAAGAAGACTCAAGGTCTGCATAGAAGAAAGGAGTCCTGAAAATATAAACAAAACTAGAAACCACCTGCAAGATAAAAAGCAAAGCTCCTAAATATGGGCAGTCCAGGATATTTCTGAGAAGGCAGTAGGATAGGAAAACACATAAACTCATGAGGGTAGAAAGCAGTTGCTGTTGGCAACATTTGAGAGCATGGTGCTGCCCTGAACTGGAGGCTGAGTAGTGCCAACCACTTCAGGTGCTGCAGGTCTACACACAGTGACAGCTCTAGTGGAAGGATGGACAGCTTCTTCATCCACCCCATAAGTCAGAGTTGATCACAGAGAATCCTTTCTGATTCATGAATGAGAGAGAATTTAGCTCAGAGTTGTGAGGCTAGAAATAAAGCACATAGATTAACTGTGAAAAGAGGAGGCAAAAGGTGCAAGAGTTAAGCTAGGGAAGGGTACTGAGAACAAACAACGTGGAGTGAATGAAGCAGGAATGACAACTGCAGCCTGCAGTGCAGCTTGGACAGGGAGTAAGTGGTAGCTTTGAAGGACTTCTAAGGCATCCAGCATAGACTGAGACCCTCCAGGTAGGTTTGGCTGGTAATGAGTCCAAAGAAAACAAAGAAAAATTCTTTATGAAACATTCCTGTCTGCCACATTTAAAGTTTAAAGTTCCTGGTGGAGAATGCTTTGATACTGCTGCCTTGATACTACTGATTTGAGAAAGGGAATAAACCTACCTGTTTTAAGGGCAAAATTCAACTCCAGTCATTTTACCTGTGTTTCTTTTGCCTTTACTGAGACAATAGTAATGGAAAACTCATTTGAATGCACTTTCTTGCTGTGAATCAGAGAAGGACAGGAGAAATCTTAGTGATTCATAAACTTATTGATCAATAAATCCAAAGGAGGTTTTCCATTTCTAGTTCCTCTAAGTTTTGGATAAACAAATGGCTTTCTTTCCAGATGTTCAGAAGTTCCTTTTCTACTTGTTCCTTGGCAATACGTGTGCTATATAAAAACACTCTGTTCCTATTTTTTGTGCCATTAACAATGGTGTTTTCCATATGCCATTGGAAATTACGGGGGCTTGGCAGTACAAAACAGTTTTCTTAGAAGGTTTCTTAGACAATGCTTGGAACAGAATAAGAGAAGAATCCCAGACACACAGTCTAGTGGTCCCTGCAAGAATAGCTCCTATCTTATCTGTCTGCTCTGACAGCCAAGATTTTTTTTCCTCAGGCATCCACTCTGATAACTAAGCAGAACAGAGGTGGTATTTCTCTTCCTAAAAGCCCTCCCCTCCTTCCTGTCTCATTTCCCCACCTGCAGCTACTCTTCTGATAGGCGCTTCTCCTTTAGCAAGGGCTTTCTATCAGATCAGGTTTTGTTGGGTGCCCCTGAGAGCAGTGTAACCCCTGCCTTGTGCTGATGGATTGAATAAAGCCACTAATCGTTAAGTGAAAGTCACACCAGACTTTGTATGGAGTGAAAGCAGGGGGCAAAGTCTTCAGCCTCTAGGGCTTGGCAGATTTCACAACAAAACAGCTGTCTGCAAGACATGGGTGCTGATGGAACACATTAATTACTGTCATCAAGGTTTTAGACACACTTGTGTGTTGCTGGTAATACCAGCATGAGGGATTATCAGAGGAATCACTTGTGAAAAAGAAGAAAAGGTGGAGAAGGCAGGAAAGGAGACTGGAAAGAAGGTGGTCTGACTCAGGTCCACACTGGATGGGCAGCCTTGTCCAGTTTGACCAGAGCATTCCATGGTTTCTCCAACAGATGCATCATATTTCTCTGAACATAGTGATGCAACTCAGCCCTGCTACGACCTGTAATGGGTTTCACAAACCAGACTGTGGCTGTTTGAGGGACAAATTCTGGAGCATTTTAGCCAAGCTCAGTTGCAGCTTGTTCAGTAGTGATAGTAGCCTCTAGGCTTCCTCCTGCACTGTGGTAGAACTTTGTATTTCCATCTCATTTCTACTGTGGTCTTGAAACAAAAGGGAAAGTGTTTTTGTCTTCAGTCTACACAGAAGCAAGTGGAGGCAAGGCCACATTTGCAAAGCAATTGAGTCAGCCAGTGGGAGAAGTGGGACCAAATGTCACAGGTTGCTGGCATTCAGTCCACTTCTCTGTTTGCTAGACAGGATGGCTTATCTTTGTGATCAGAGGTGAGCGATGAATCTCACTGTTTTCCAGCACAGGCACAGGCACCCGGTGAGGCTGAAAGGAGCTCTTAGCTTTGTAGTTCAGAGCAGGGGTGCCTCTGCTGCCCTGTGGACTAGTTCATTATTAAGCTGAGCTGCCTCTTTTTAGGCCCCACCTGCCGATTCACATGCAGTGGGGTAGAGGTCAGGCCACAAAACTCCAACTAGTCATTAAGAGAAAAAGTAATTGACCTTTTTTTGCTTGCATTAACTTTGCTGATCTTCAGCCTCGAAGTGTTTATTTTGCAAAAGATTCCATCACTGCTACTGCACCAAGGAGACAGAATAATACCATTAATATTGTTTGTTTTGGTTGGAGGAAAAACACTCTGAACCTCTAAAAAATATCCTCTTGTTAGCAATTGGAAACATATCATTAAGACAGACTCTCCTGTTATTTTAACGAGATTTCAGTTCCCCCCTGCCTCTTGCTGTTGCTCTCTTTCCCACTTTTAATGAGATACCAATTTCCTCCCTTCTCATTTGCAGATGCCTTTCCAATAAAACAGACAGCTTTGATTTTCATCTTAGTGTGCATTCTTAGCCTTAATTCATTTGTTGATGTAAGTTGCCCACCACACTCTGCATGTGCTAAAC
>VZTN01032234.1:199365-305946 GCA_013400515.1 Erpornis zantholeuca | reverse complement strand
AAAAAAAAAAAAATTTCTTTTTTGGTGGAAAGACTTGTATTTTTGTCACCTGGCCAAAGCTCGACTAATTCTAGGCATGGAGGGCAACACAGGGCATCTTTTTGCAAATCCACCCAATCTTTCCTCTGCTACACTGCTTCTACTCTGTTACCTACTACTCTACCTTTCCCCAAACCTCTCAGCCAGGCTTCTTTCCTATAAGTTGTAGAGAAATCCTCCACTTTCCTTTTGTAAAATTGACCATAGGCCAGTATATTTTAATTGCAGAAATGCTGTCAGCTTGTGGGCAGCCCAGGAGGCCCTGGAAGATTTGTAGGTGTTGAAGGCATGAAGAGAGGGACCTTTCTCAGTGTAGCTGATTCAGTACAACCAGTTCTTCCCCTGAGGTTTGGGAGATGCAGCCTTGGCAAGTTCAGTCAATAAACTATTTATTTATGAAAAGTTATTTTTATTTCACTTATATAGCTCTTCAAGACCTGCAGAAATCCCGAAACAGCACAGAATAGACATCACCTTGCAGCAAAGAACTGGGCTTTATATTTTAGTCAGCCCAGCCACCAGATGAGATTTTCTGTAGGTCTTATATGCCATTTCTGTTGTCTGATATGTGCCATCATGGGATGCTAACTCATTAGTTTTTATCTCTGTAGAACTGAGGTGGTTGCATGTTTTGATTTTGTCTTGTGTCCAAGGGAGATGGCAGGTGCTGTAGTCAGTAGCTGGCAGGGTGCTGTGCACAGCTCATGACATGACATGATGCTGGAAGTGTTGCACTACAGAAAATAGTCCTGATGACCCATACTGGAGCATTTTCCCTCTCTTGTTCAGTTGGAAATGGAAGAGTTGTTTGTGCTCATTGTTTCACCTCAGTTTTACTCAGATGTCATACTGCTATGATATCAGAAAATCTTTTGCTCCCTTTGCACGTAATCTTTTGTACTAGTCCTTTCTTGGCTGGTATACCTTAGTCAAACAAGAATCACTGGACTCTGCCAAAGGGTAGCAAGGTCATACAATGAAATCTAACAGAGTTCTCTGTAGGAGATGGAGAAGATCAGAATGGCCTAATTGCATTCTGGTCTGAATTCTGTGATTTTGCATTCATGTTCTCCTGACTTTATCCTAAAACAGAGGTTGAACCAGCTGAGGAGGTGAGCTACAAGCAATCTCTACACTTTGACCAGTTCCCTTTGTGAACAATGGATTTGTTATGCTAGCCCCTTACTTAAACATGACGGTCCTGTTGCTTTAGTTAAAAGTTGCATCCAGTCTCTCACTTGTATCCATCCTGTCCTGTGGAAGATAAGGTGCTAATGGACAGACAGGATGGGTGGAGGAGGCAACTCTGCCCCTGCATGGCCATTAATGCCCAGTGTGATGCAGACCAGCACAGACTGCAGGTGGTGCTTCTGGGAGTCACCTGTGGTGAGTGAATCCACATCTCCTTCGATTGGTGTAGCTGAGTTCTTTGCTGCAGGAAGATAATCTATACCAAGATAAGGATGAAATGTGACTGTATCAACAGCTGAGGCAGTAATTCAAAGGTAAAAATGAAGTCAAGCCTCAGTTTATGCTGGTACAGAAATGTGTGTCCAACAAGGCCAAATGTGTAAACCCCAGTGAAAGATGATTATTATTACTATTGTCAAAGTTTTTTAAGTGCTTAGGATAAATTTCCTTCTGTTCTGCATGTGAAAAGGCTTTCGGGAGGAATCCTTAAAAGCCAGGATCCTATTTATTCAGAGTTGGTGTTAGTCTGAAAAAGGCATATGTAAGTATCTATAAAAAAAATTTAACTTAGTAACAAAAATGTTCTGGGGAAAAGGGTTGCCCTCTCATCTCTGAACTGATGCATAAATTCCTCAGACCCTTCCCTTCCAGCTCTCTCTCTTCATGAAAATGAGCCCTGCATATAATTGTTCCTCTCAGCACAGATAATTTGGATCTTCTGGATGAAAAGTGTCACAAAGGTAGAACAGAAAAATTACTCATTCAAAATTAATTTTCTTTCTTATGGCCATTTTGATGGAAAGACAGGAGGCTGGGAAGACAAGGGGCACAAAGACAGATCTCTTAATATGTGGGACAAGAGGATCCCTGTCAATCATAATGAGTGACATTTGCTGGGTAGCTCTGGGTAATCTGGACGTCTCTGTTTCTCTGAAGGCTGCAACATCATAATCAGACAGCATAAAACTCACAATTGGTATAAGCTAAATGAAAACTAATGTATTACTCAAGCAGAGTTGAAAATAGAGAATTCTTTAATGGCAAATTTTTAGCAAGTGTTGGTGACTCAGAGTTCAGGTCACAAAAACTCAGAATTAAAATTGTAACCATAAGAATAATGATCTGTTGTAGCGCTTTACCCAGGGACATCATAAATTCTCTGCCACTTGAAGTCTCTTAATGGGGACTCATTGTCTTTTAAAAAGTTATGCTTTGATTCTGCCAAAAATTAATGGCTGAGATGGAGTGATTGCTTGACATTTTTTTCTATGTTATATAAAAGTCAAACTAAATCATCACAGAGTTCCCTTCTAGACTCTATAAATCTATGTGAGCCATCCACATGTAATTCCAGCATCAAACACCAAAGAGGGTAAAGTATTACAGTTTGACTAATGAGATAAGAATGAAGAAACCTAAACATAGGTGGTCTACTAAGGGAAAAAAAATCTTCAGTGACATTTATTAGCTGTGGAACTCCATCTGCAAGAGATGGTGAAAGCCAGTTCTTGAGTCATTTGAAACAGTGATGCATGTAAAAGTAGTACAGAATTGCTGAATATAGCAAAAGGAGTTTGCCTTCTTTGGTCCCAACAGACTGTTCAAACAATGGACTTTTCCACTTCTACTCCCATGACTGTTCCACAGTGTGAAAAATTTGGAGAGTATTAATGAAGAGCTAGCTCGTGGGGAAATTACTGCTGGTGGCTGAACATCCATGGAACTGTTCATCTTATGCCTGTACTGAGTCTTTGTCAGCAGCATGGAAGTCAATATCACCAGTGGTTTATTTTCCTTCCTCATTTCATTTGCCACAGTAGATCAGGGAATGCTGCTGGTTGCTTGACAATTGTGGAAAGACAGACAAACTGATCTCTCTGTCTCTCAGCAGATCAGTACCTGAGACTGGCAGGCATAACCTTTGTAACTGAGGACCTCACCACATCTAACCATTGTTTGGTATCTAGAAATTAACTGGCTGAATTGAGGCCATCCCTCAAGGCAATGTTAAAAGGGATTCAGATGGTAGACTTCAAGCAACTTCTGCATTTTACAATGTATTTTACAGGAGATGATAATTTCTAGGTCTGAAAACTCCGTAAGCATGGCTAGTACATTGATGTGGAGAGAGTGGAAGAGCAGGGTAGGATAAGAGGGTAATTTGCACTGGTTGGCTAAAATTGTACCTTACATCTCATATTTTGGAGGCTTTTTGGGCACACCAGAATCACTAAAAGGAAGAGAAGTATAATTTCTGCAAAGGTGGCTTCAAGCCTAAATTTTTTTCTGAGAGTGATCCTCAACTGGTTGTGTTGCTTTAAGTTGTTCTTTGCCAGTATTGGAAAGGCCCAGGCTTTTCATTAACACTTAATTAAGCCACAGTGGTCCTTCCTTCCCATCAGGGGCTTCCTTCATCTGCAGATTTAGTTAAAGGGGTTCTGTCAAGTTGGTGAGGCGTATAATGTGACTGATCTTTACAGCTGCATAGTCCAGCAGGAAATGCCCAGAACACACCCCTAGGGCTCTGTCTCTCTAAACTAAAGCCCATCCTTCAAAAAGCACAGAACTACCATTTTTCCAAGCATCATTTTATAGCCCTGGGTGTGAGTCAGGATGTGATGGATGCACACAGGCTGCACCCTTGTGCTCTGAGTGCAAGCACTGGCAATATTTACACATGTATGATAGGCAGGCCAAGCCTATGGTTGCTTTTCTCATAAAATACTGAGAACTACTGAGACCTGAGTGGGACAATATGAAAAGTAATCCTGCAAAGGTGTGCAGAAGACACAACAGGCACAATTTTATTATTATTGAGTGGGTTTTCAGGCATGTAGCCACATGCAAGCTTGGTTGAGGCTGGGGTGAGAGGGGCAGAGGTACAGGACATGTGTCGCTTGAGTGGGTTATTCACTGAGTGTACTGGCACAGTTGGAGCTGCAAGCAAGGAGCACATCTTCCCTTCTGCTGCTGTTAATGCTGGCAGGAGAAGTGGCCACATGGCTACTTCTTTTGCAGAAGTTGATACTTCATATGCCTCTGTATGCCCAACTGCTTAAAAATATTAAAAGAATAAAAATTCTACAGAGTTATGCATTCAAACGTTAAGAAATCATAGGATTAAGGTTGCCTGCCCAAGCTTAGCTCAAACCTTTTTGGAAGTGTGTTGCAATGTTAACTTTGTTAACTGTGACTCTACTTTTTTGTAGGTTACCTGCTTTATTCAGTGCAAAAAATAAAGGGGCTTAGGGACTGGATCGGGGTGAGGTTATTAAGAAGGTACACACCAATGCAGGTTGGGCCTCCCTTCTTATAGAGAGTGGAAGGTGGACAACAGATTTCAGACTTCCAGGTCAGGCAGCAGAATGTTGTTGAAAAGGGAAAAGCAGGCATAGGTAGGCAAGGAAGGACTGCACTAGTAAAACCAGGAGTTTACCTCAAGATTTAGGCAAGGATTGACAACTCTTTTGTTATCTGAGTTTCTGATAAGTGGTTTCTGCTTCCTTCATTGTGCTCATAGAAGTTTCTCTCTTATTCTGTGCAGCACAACCAGCATAGAATATTGTTTTTTCAATCAATAGCCAGTATTGTCTCTAAATCTGAGCAACCTCTTACAATTTTAAATCATGAGCTGTTTCAAATCATGGGCAATTTAGCGTTTGAAATTCATCAGGGCATTCTCTGCCAACACTTTCCATATGACAGAACAGAAGATTGACTGCTGCTGGTTCTCTGAGCACATTGTGGAAAAGGGGACTGCCTGGGAAGGCAAGAGTTCATGGACACACACTGCCTTTGGTAACAGCCAGTTAACAATGTTGTTCTCCTGTGGTGGTGAAGATAATCACATCCACTGGAATCCACCACACAAGAAGCGCCATGCAGTCAAATGTGCGAGGGACAGTACTGGGTGCCAAGAGTACATCCTCCTGCTCCTGTTCCATCTCTCCCTGCCATTTTTTAGGCTACCTTCTTTTCACCCCCACAACCTGAGGGTTTGTTTCATTTGTGTCTTTTGCACTGATCTGCGAGGACTGATAGTTTCTCTAAGAATCGCTCATGCATCGCAAAGTTTCAAAGTCAAGTTTGCTACAAATCCATCTGATGTCATCAGTTATCCTAACCCCGAGCAATCCAGGAGCATAGCATGTTGTTTTCCTGGCAGTGTGTCAGCAGATTAGCTCAGAATGACCAGAAAAAATATTTAATAACATAACAGTGGCCAATGTGCAATTCTGGACATTCCTATTTTAGTCTATAAATCAAACAAATGACTTATCAGCCATCCTGGACTTAGTATTTCTTTTTTTTTTTTACATATAGGTAGCATGGGTATATAGAAAAGCTTCTAAGAAGCTTAACATTGCTCTGGTGATTTGTATGAAATAATGGTTCTAGGACATTACTGCTATTATATGACAATATGACAAACTTGAAAGAATTTTTCCCCATCATGAAAGAGTATACTTCATACAGTATATTTAATAAAAATTTTGGGAATGTTTTTTGAAGAGAGAGAAGTGAACGTGCTACAGGCAACATGGTGGGTCATGGAAAAGAAATAAAACACCTCTCCCTTAGAGGTGTTGCAATGGATAGAGTATTGTCATAGATGGTGACATGCCACAGCCATTCCTGTAAAATAGCTGTAGTTTGAGATACACTCTAGTAACTGTTCTTCTCTCAACTGTAAGAAATCCTGACCCATGCAATTCCTGAAAAGTGCAGGTGTTTCACTATCAGTGCTAACATTTCACTGTAAGTGGGAATATCTCATGTTCACAACTGGTTTCTCTGTGGGGCTTTGTCTTAACTGACATGTACCAGAAACCTTCACGTAGATCAATACCAGTCAGAGCTGAGAGACCTAGTAACATCCTGTGATTTTTTGTCAGATGGGATATTAGAAACCCAGAAGGTCATACAAAGCAGAACTAATCCTTAACATCAGGACTCCTGGGTTGACATAACGGAGTTGGATGAAGGCCATCCTTGCAATTGGTAACCTCATACCAGCGTGTGCCTTCTCCTCTTTCCCACCCCAAAGTGCCCTCCTCACCCTCAGAGTGTGACCTGGCACAGCTGTTTACAAAAACTGGCAAGGTCAGGCCTTTCTAAAACTGTTTTCTTTAGTGCCAATTGCAGCAAAAATATCTTTCTTCTTTCCACTATTAAAACCATATCCAAGTGATTCAATGTTTTGGACTTGAATGTAATTTCCTCTTTTGGGCCAAATGGCTTACCACGTCATCAGCACATTTGTTCTCTGTACAAATGGTATTTTGAGATGGAAGCATATCTAAGGAACTGTTATCTATTAGAAGCTGAATCCCTTTTTTCCTGGCTTGTTCATCAGCCTACTTTTAGGGGATTTAAATTCCTCTCATCCTTATGTTCCTGTCACTGTTTGGAAAAAATATGTAGGAAATTATGAGTGACAGGTAAAAGTTAGCAAAGAACAGATCTCAAAACCAGTGGCATCCTTGGCACTGGCTATTGATTACTCCATAAAGAGTCCTGCATGAATTCTGGGGCAACCTGATAGTTTTGGTTCATGGATATTAAAATGAAATAATCAGTGATGTAACCATTGGAACACAATTCTCCCATGACTTCACCCTCTTCATTGACTCCTGACTTCAACAAATTAGTACCATCTAATGATTCACTTGCAGACTGACATGACATCTGTATTTTCTCTCCAGGTTTACTAGAATTTATTCCTTTAAACAGAATTATTCTGCTTTGCCTGTATGTGCACATGTACTTTCCTGGCTGATCTCAGTGGTGCTTTTTGAACTGAGTCAGACACACTGAGTGTATCTCAGTATATACCTCTTTCAAATCAGAATGGTTCCCAAAACATTTCTTTTCTGAATTAGCCTACTTTTAGAAAAAGAAATCAGTCAGATTTGCCTGTAAAGGTTTCTCTCAAATGTCCTAATTACAGAAACATGTCACTTAAGGGAATGATTATAGATTTTAATAAATGGCAAAAAATGTATATATGTTGCTTGTTTTTGTTTTGTTTTGTTTTGTTTTTGTTTTGCTTGTTTGTTTGCTTGTTTGTTTTAATATTTGACTGGACAGAGTGCCTTATACAAGCATTAATGTTATAAATAAGCACCCTGTAACCTGCCCAGAGAGAGCCGCTGTGAGTCTGTAAAAGGATTTTTTTATTCTCAATGCAAAAAGAGATGAGGCATTCTGAAGTGAATTTTTTTTTCTTGGTTACTGTTTTATTTTCTCCACTTAATTCTGGAAAATTTACTGTTTCACGGTATTATATGTTTTGGAGTTTCTTTATGTCAGTGCAAATATCATTTGACAGTAGCAGAGACTATGCAATGTGTAATCATATAAAAACTCACATTTGTGTCTGCCTGTTTCTTGAATCAATATTGCACACATGTGACTGTATTCAACCATTTATATATGTTTCTTATTCCCAAAAAGGCTTATTCACACTTGTGACAGAACAAACTCCTGTGTTTATTCTAAGCTGTACTTCCACTGATTTCTAAAGCAGAATCAATCTTTTTAAAATGGGGACATTTTTTCAAAAATCTGTGAACTGTAATGTAAGAATGTCTAAGTTCAACGTATGTTTGTGTGATCTTCATATTATTATTAGCTCCATTCACTTTTAGTATTAATTGTAACCTCCTTTGTCTCTCTTTTGTAAAATTACTGACCGACACTTAATGTTACATCAAATTTAGATTAAGGTGTTTTCCTCTATTAAACATTTTAAGAAACATCACAGCCTGAATCCTCTGAGTGACTAAGTTTGGGATTTGAAAATTAGTACAGACACTTTGATCATTCAAGGGGACTACAGATAAGGAGACAAGAAGAAAAACAGAAGCAAATTATTTTGTTCTGAGGTGGTGATGAAACCTCTGTGTAAGTTACTTCAAAGATTAGTCCTTAGTCTACTTGTTTTTGGTATTGATTCACAGAATAATGCTGTAATATTGGAGAAGATATGAAGGGCAGAAAGAAAGAATTCTGGAAAACGTGCCTTAAACTGAGAGACTGAAAGAGGTTACTTTTTTTAGCCCATGAAAGGGAATATTAATGGGTAAATTAATCATCATCTGTAGAAGTCTACAAGAGGCAGAGATGTATGCAATTTTGAGACCCTTTAATCTAGTTTATGGTGCTATAGTAAAATGTGGCATCTGGAACCCAAGGTTAGAAAAATGCAAATTTGAATAAAATATACAACTTCTCAACATTTAGTATGGTTCATCAGCTTATCAATAAAAAGATAAATATGTAATGGATTGGAGACTTCAAATTAAGAATGGATGTCTATTTTAAAATTACTTTCCAGACCAGTCACAGGTTGCTGGACAATTCCTTCATGAAAGCCTTCTCCAGGCTGTGGAAAAGAGAATTTTTCACCCATTTCAATAGAGAATATTATGTAAGGAAACAAGTGTTTGAGTGAGGATGTGATTTGCATTACATCAGATTCAGCGCTAACAGCTCTCTGGTGTTAACATCTATGAAGCATCACAGTAAACAAATTGACAGATACATATTTAATTTTGCCCAAGTTTAAGTTTTTCTGGTTCCATTTATGAAACTGTTCAGACATAACCCTTTGCATAGGCTGTATTTTGGAAGAGAACACCAGCCCTTTTTTGTAGCAGGGAAGAAAGGATGTTCCCACTTTTAAACTTTTCTTGCAAATATTCATCACATCTGAAGTACTCACCTGATTCTGAGATATGATGTGAGGAAAATAACTAATGTGGTTTACGGTGCTGTGGTGAAATTCTGTTTGGGCTGATCCACAGAACCATCTTTGATAGGAGTGTGTTGTAGTGGCAGTGCTTCACACCCTGATGCCATGTGCTATGTGTGGGTCTGGTCTATCAGTGTTTAGTCTCCAACCCCCCACCAAAGCCAGCACAAATTGATTTCTGTATTTACTGATGAGCACTTAATCCTATAGGCTTCCTTCCTGCTGAGTCTCCTTGACAAATGACATAGGGAAAGGCATGAGGAAGCAAGAATGTTGGACTCGAAGGCTGATTCTTCCATTTATTATTGTATAAGCAACTACAAGAGATGTCCCCTGCATGGTTTTGGTTCCTTCAGTGGCCATGCCACTTGTTCAAGATGCTTTTGATTCACAAAAGCTGAGAAAGAATTTATTCTGTATTTGTTGTTTTGGTCTCATGGTCATATATCATTCTGTAGACAGCATCTGAATCTCTTCATGGGTTTCTTAAAATACAGAAAATATAATTGTAACATAGATTAAATGAAGTATGTAAAAAAAAGTCTAATCTTGTGTCCCCCCAATTCTAGTTTATGTATAGTTCAGTCTACGATGTTTATAAAGTAGTAGTGTGTTCAACTGAAGATGTGTTGTCAGAGATGTTTGGGCTTTGTATTGCTTTATTTTAAACCTTAGGAATATCATGCATACAAACACTTGTTTTTCATACTTGCTAAAATTCCTTGCTGGAAACACCCAGACGTGCTGATTTGAAATTCTTAATAGTGAAGATATGTTGAACTGTTTTCTTTGAGCTGATAAAAAGAGCACTTCAACAAGGTGGCTGCTGACAAAATCAAATAAAACATAATCTTGTATTGCCTGAGTAGAAACCACTTGTCCTTTCACCTTTTATGCCCAAGTATTTCAAGTGCTGCTTTTGCTTGCCAGCTGTCTTATGTCAGGCCCAATAGCCACTCCATGGGACATGAGGGTCTACTGTCATCTCTTCCACTGTGCCCCGCTGGCTGTAGGACAAATAATTGACCTGTTAACCCGAGCTGGAAAGGCCCCTGAACAATGGGCTTACAGCTCCTCATTCTAGCACCAAGCTGTGACACTGGGAGAGTTACAAGACACCTGTGTTGGATGAGCACTCCTGCTGTCCCTAAAGCCCTGCGTAAATGGGGGGAAATGTGCTGCTGCCACTGTTTTAAGCAGCATGTCAATTAGACTTGTTCCAAGCAGGGTTCAATGACATGGTACATAAATTGGCAGTAGCAGCTGGTGACNCAGGACAGATGTTTGCAAGCATTAGTCCAACCTAGTGTTCAGGGCATCATTTCTCTCCCTGGTTCTCCTACTGTCACATTGTCATCAGAAAAAGACTCAAGGCAAATATACATAGTGCCAAAAATGAGGTACTGGTCCAGATTTTAGGGGATGTGAGGAAACCCCACTTTGAGCCCACACCCAGAAACAGGGAAGATAAAGATTTCTGTTCAGACAGAAGCTGTTGTCCCTCTCTCTATGTACTTTGTCCATAGCTTGTAATCACAGTTTGCAGAATATAATTTGTTTTCGTTTGAATCTTTGTTCCCACCTCAACAGGAAAGGTTCTGTTGAGGAGGCTTGTATGCCTTTCTCAGCTCAGCACAAGGTGAGCACCCGTCCCTATTGCTCTCACAAAGTGTTAATCCTTCCTACTGCTCTGTGCTGACTGATCTGTCAGCTGCTCCTGCTGTGCTGGTGGCCACCTCCAAATCGCTCCTGCTGTGCTTCAGGATTTTCCTTAGAGGTGAATGAGTGACAAGCAGGGTCCTGATGCAACAGAGCCACTGCAAAGGTGGTGCAAGAGAAACTAACAGAGGAGGCTCTTTCCTGTGAGTTTTCTCTCTGCAGGAGTTCTCAAGGGTTAAAACTCACCACTTAAAACCCATTTCCTTTCCTCTGCTCCTCACTACTACCTGCTTAGAGCTGCCACCCCTTGATGAGCAGGACCAATGAATGGATGCAAAAATGTTAAAATTGGGGTGGCAAGTCCAATAATTTCTCACAGGAGCATGCTCTGTAGGGTGAAGGAGGAGGAAACAAATCACCAGGGCAGGCTGAATGCCTATGGAGACCTATGGTCTAAGGAGCTCTGACTGGTGTGGACTTTCATTGTATGGATATTTCCCATTTCAACCAAAGTGAAAACAGCTTTAATGGGCATTTCCTGGTACCTACTTTCTCCCAGTTTTTCATCTCTCTTGTCTTTGTTGGAAATCTGTGAATCTAAGTCAATCATATTTCTCTATGAAATAACCTTTAATAAGTTTGTTATAACCTTTAATTAGTTTGTTCCTTTACCAGAAATATGCAAGGGCCCTTACTCTGCTGAAGCTGTTTCTGTCCTCAGCAGAGACATTTAGACTCCAGCCCCTTTCCCCACACTGCAGCATGCCCAGCGCTTATGGATCACATATTACAGAAAAATATCCATTTTTTGAGGGAACAAAAATACATAAATGCTTCGTTCTTTGTCCTTCCTTTTGTCTAACTACCCTCCAGATGTTTCAGATTCTGTTGTTCACACATAGCCAAGTAATGCTCTTGTTTTTGCACAGCAGGAAAGAAAAGGATTTTGAAAATGGACACATAACGGTTCCTTAGGTCTGCTGCTTATCAAATATTTCCTGGAAACTCTCTCTAATCCCTGATCCCTCTTTCAGATTTTCTCTCTGAAGCAATTGAAGCCTTCTGTTTTACAATCAGCTCCCCTTCCATTTGATAAAGTTCAAAATGGCCTTTTTAGTGGAAATCATTTCACTTGGTAAAACCAGCTCTGGTGCACCACTCTGCGAATAACATCTAACCCCACAATCAAGCATGTAATATAAATGAACTTCCTAGTTCATTCTCTATTGAACATCTTGTCCTCATCCAATTTTACATTTTTTCTCGGTGGTATTTGTCAGCATGTATTTTTTTTCTTTATGAAAATGTCTTACAAGAAAGGCACTGTAAATACATTTCTTATTTTTGAGATGATTACAGTGCCAGATCACCTACTAGCTATCTTTATTCCATGTTGTTCACTTTCTTCAAATATAGTACCTTTGTACTATTACAGTCTAAAGCTGAGACCTTGGTGAACTGGAAAAGTTTGTGCTGGTAATCTGCCTAGCTACTGATCTGATTTTGCAGATTTTATTCCTTTTGAAACTTTCCAAATGTTTGGTGATAGAACCATGCACATATATTGGTTTAGAAATTTACAGTTTATGAGACATGGCTCAGAGTTTTGCTGTTTTCTTCCTCATCTTGCTTTCAGCCTGACTAATTTTATGCATGACATATGCCTGAGAAGCAGTGTGTGTCCTTGCAATCCCAGGCAAGTTTGAGACCAGTAAAAGTGATGATTTTAGTATTATAGAATCATAGAATGGTTTGAGTTGAAAGGAATCTTAAAGATCATCTAGTTCAACCTGCAAAGAGCATTCCTTTCCAATGTCTCATCCACTGTCTATCAGCAGCTCACAGACACACTTGATTTTTATAATTCAAAACCCTCAGTTTTTACCACTGAATGATATTGGGGGATATTAGTGTGTGTAATTGGACAAACAAGTGTTTGTCCAATTACCAAAATAGGTAATTGTTTTCTCTGCTGGATGTGGAATGGTGATTTAGAATCCAGTTCACAGATATTTACTCCAGCAACTCCAATGTCATTCTTCATCCTCTCAAAGTGCTTGACTGGCATTGTCTACACTTCTGGTATGTGTTTTGATTCAGCATGATATCATGCCAAGGTTCTGCAATATTTAGGTTTTATTCAGTCATGCCCACATAACATTTGGTATTGTCATCTAGAATTTTTATATAAATAGTCCTGCTACAGACCATGGTTCCATTTTTTATTTTCTTGGCACACTTATTTGGAATAAAATAAAACACAAAGAGGATAATCCGTTCACATATAAAACACTGGGTAGTAGTCCCATAAAACCTATTTTGGCTGACATACAGAAAAAAAAAAGGTAAAATTTCTCTCATGTTGTACTGACAAATGAAATGGGCTTTTTTATTCTGCTCTTGTTTGGATTGTGTGTTTGAATTTTATCTGTGCTTCCAGGGAAAAAGACCATCCACTCTTATGTTTCTGAACAAAATTTTATCTGTTTGACACCTGGGAATTTTTTTTCCCAGGATGAAATTTCTCCCTAGAGAACAATTTAATTTTGACCACTTTTTGTTCAGATATCACACCTCTGGTACATTTGTTTTTTGCTCTGGAATAGGTTAGTGAGTAATTTCTGCAACTTTGAAAGAATTTTAGCAATTCTGTCAGTGTCCCCATTAGATTTGATGTATATAATAATTTTCATGGATAATTGTCACAACCATTCTGAAAGAAAATGAAATTACTTTGCTTTTTTGGGTATGCCATGCCTGCTGAAATACCTCTTTGCTTAGTTTCTGGTTGCTACTGTTGTAATATCTGGCAGTCCATTTAGCTGCCAGAAGTCTGTATAGCCATTAACAGTAGCAATGTAGTTTGCATGGATTCCTGTGGTGGGAAAAAATAAAAAAAAAGCAGCACATAGCACATTTCTTCTTTACTGTAGTGCTCAGAACCATACTGTGTGTTTATTTTTCTTTTTTTCTTTTTTCTTTTTTCTTTTTTCTTTTTTCTTTTTTTTTCTTTTTTCTTTTTTCTTTTTTCTTTTTTCTTTATTCTTTTTCCTTTTTTCTTTTTACATTTATTTTTTCTTTCTGCATGAATTGCATGTTTTTACACTGACCACAACTCTTCAACATGTCTCTGGTACTTGTATTCTTATTTGCTCACTGCATGGCATTTGTGACCAACTTGTTTCTATTCCTGAGTTATGTGCTCCCAGTTCTTTTTCTTTTAGGCACTGTCTGCTGTGTGTGTACCTTAAATTTTCATATGTTGTCATAACACAGTGACCTCTCCTGGAGATCCACTATCACTCCACTTCAGTTCTGTGGAGACTTCTCCACTCTCACTGAAGACTGAATTTTCAGCCAGCACATGGAAATACTGCATTACGTGTGATTCCAGTTTCGTTTAATCTCACTAGATCTTAATACCCCAGTAGTAATTTTTCTCACCTTGTTCAGTTGCTGCAATCCCCAGCTTGTTGTGTAGGTAAATACCTCAATATTCTCTTGTCTTTTCTCTTAAATGCGTGGTAATTGCTGTTATTTGACATGCAGCAGCTATGAAGGTTATAGTTAAACCAATTGCCTCCTTAACTGTGTTTAGGGCACTTAATCTGCTCCAGAGAATTTGGGGGTTTTCTCAAGTTCTCCTAACACCTCTGGCTGGGTGTAAAAACACATTATATGCAAAGTCTGCTGCATCAGGCCCATGTTGTCTCAGTTCCTTGCAAACTCCCTCCAGATGTTAGAGTAACCTCCAGCTTCATAAAACTAATCAGACTCCACAGTGAAGCACGTTCCCCCTCCGCGGGCTCCGACTGTTGCTTTTTGTGCTTGAGTGGCTGATTCCCTCCCTCTCTCCTGCCTCTGGTGTGCTGCCTGGCACAGGTAACAAATGCTTCATCACTGACCCGTACTGGTGTGAAGGCCCCTGGGTTCAATTAAATGGAGCAAAAGGCAGTAAATAAACCGCATGGGCCAGGGCATTAAATCACTCAGAGCAGGGAATAATCAGATGCCGAGGAGGTTTGGGTTGGAGGTGGGCCGCGTGCACTTGCACCCACACTGCAACTTAATACCCCTGCTGCAACTTAATGACAATTGCAATCAGGCAGGGTGATGTCCCCTTTCTTCCTTCCACTCCCTCTCTTTTTACATTCCCAGGGCTCTCCCCAATAAATTAAAGCCTTTCTCCCCCTGCCCCTGCTGCCCCCTCCCTCCTTTTCCTCTTTTGTTTTACTGCCTTCATGCTGTTCTTCTTTATTTCCAGCATTTTATTTCAAGGAGTGGGTTTGAAGTGCTCTCAGCCCATCTGAGCTGGTTTGGTTTAGAACAAGTACTGGAATGAGACAAGGGCTTTTGGAAGTCATGAACTATTTATAGCATGTTTGTTCTTTCACATTGGCACTAAACTATGTTTATAGAATCACCTGCAGTAGAAGCTGAGCCAGGGGACCACAGCTCACTTGATCTAAAATTGGCTTTATTTCTTGGGTTTCTTAACAGAGACCACATGTGTGTGTCCAGTGTGGGCTAAGGTGTGTTTGATGCTCACACACATGTCAAAAGCACAAACACGAAGTGCCCACGAGTGCCTGTGTCTGTGTAAAGTGTTCAGAGTGTGTCCTTATTAAATATTCTTAAAGATCATATGTGTATGTAGAATAAGAAGTGAGTTGTACATGTGTGTTTCCACTGTCTAAAAAATAAAGGTTCCCAAGAGGAAACTTGAATGAAAAAATTTTCATTACAATTTCTCCAGTCGGTTTTCATTTTCTCCAAACCATATTTTTGTCTTGGGTTGGCCTGTTAAAACACAATGCTCATTTTTGTTTTCATTCTGCGTTAAATATCTTTTTCAAAACAAAACAACAATTTAAATTGAAACCGAAGCAAATCTGTCATTTTGAATTGTTATTTTGACGTAAAAGCGTTTCATATATTTTTTTCTAGCCAAAAATTGACATTTTAATTTGAACCCAAGCAAAATTTTTCATTTACTCTCAAAGTATCAATTACAAATGAAAATATTTTCGTTGCTTCTACTCAGAAAGTCAGACTGTTTTGTGCTTCCAAAGTTGTAGGCATGCGGGTTTGCAGTGTTTGTGTGTGCATAGTTGTGGTGGTGTGACTATTGTGCAGGATGCCTGTTGAGTATTTGCAGGTGTTACACATACATACTTTTGCAGAATGTGCCCTCATCAGTGGAGTTTGTACATCTACATTTGCACAGTGGTGGTAGGATATGCACACGTACACTGAGTCCAGGCCAGTAATATCTACTTGTATTTATGTTTTCAGGTTTTCCTTGTGAATGTGCTTTTAATGTGCTTGGGCTTGTTGCAGTGCTGCCAATAGTGTTAAAAACAACAGAGCAAGACTGAGTAAGTCATAAGCTTTGAGAAACTGATAGATTTTGGTTTCTTCTGACCACTTTCCCCTATTTTGTCTTAGCTTGTTGGATTCGTGTTTTCATTCTGATCTTTACAGCTTTGATGACAGAAGAGCAACGTTTTCATTGTAAAAGTAGATTTCTGATTCTGCGGTGATCAGTTTAAGGAGAGGCATGAAGAAGATAAGCAGGACCTGCATTAAATTTTGAGAGCTGGTAAAAAGGGTTTCTGTTTCTGTTTGCAGAGTAAATAACTGGGTATGTGCTTGTAATAACAACACTATATACTCATGCTTTGTGCTTGCGTGCATCTGTAGGTTAGCTAAATGTTTATATGTTTTTGCTTCATGTTGGTGTGTATAATGTGTCATTTTAACCATATTATAGTTTACCTTTTAGTCTAAATCAGACATTTAAGTACTTCATAGTAAGTAGAAGAAACCCTCATAGCAAGGTAGTCATCCTGTCCGAAGACTCATCTCTTCTATAGGTGGGGGCTCCTTGGGCATGTATTTAGACTGGACATCTAATTTTTGGGTATGCTGAGTGTGTGTGTTCAGGACGTGTGTTTGCTTGTGATTTATATTTATGTTGGAGTCCATATGACAGCCCTGTTTCTATGTGCAAAGTGCATGTAGACACTCATGCAATGTCTGTGTACATATATATCTGTGTGAAAAGCAGTCAGCAGGAGTTTCTGCAGTATGAAACACTTCACTCATACTTCAGCCTGGGTCAGACAATTCTGCTGTTCTCTGCTTACCTAACATATTTCAGAGCAGCTTGGTACAGCATGAGGCTAAATGCCAGAGTCATAAGTTAGCCTGATAACCTTTTCCCAGAGCTAAGCTCCCAGAAAGTCTCCATTTCACACAGTGCTGTACAGATTTCTTGTTGCCCTGTTCCTGCCTGGCCCCGAAGGCATGAGGCAGCTGAGGAGAAGGAGCATGGCTTCAAAGAGCATTGAGCATGTTCACTAGGGTACCAGCCTGCAGTCCCTGACAGGCAATTAACCATGATGAGTCAATGTGGAATCATAACAGCATTGATCCACACAGAAGTGCTTTAATTTGGGGAATGGTGATGTGACATGTCTGTACTGAAGGATATGAAAACACAACGTTCTGTCATTTTGAGTAAAAACATAATTTTCTCTCTGACAAATTTTAACATTTCACGTTTTAAACTGGGATAAAATAATAAGGTGAGATGTCAGAATTTTCTATTGGATAAATATTCTGAATTTCACTTAATTTTGCATTTACAGGTAGTCTGTGTTATTCAAATAGGTGTATGAATATTCTATATTTAATGGGAGCACTTGTGAATGCTTTCTGTGAACTGAATAAAAGGTATGAAAGTAGAATTTGTCTAATTACATACCTAAGTACTTTCTAGTTTGCAAATATTCATGTTAGGATTTTAAGGATCAGATCCTAAGGAGATGAGGACTGGTGTAGGTTCTCTGACTTCAGCTGCCTCTTGATTCCTGCCAGGATGGATCATGGCCTGGAAAACATGCTTGCTATGAGGGATTAGAAGGGATCTGTTTGTTTCACTTGTAAAAGAGCTTAAGAAACAATTCAATCATGTTCTATAATTACTTATGTGAAGAGGAGATATCTGATACAGGGCTCTTTGGTCCAGCAGACAAAGGTATAACAAGATTTGACTGCCAAACCATTCAACCTAATATAAGGTACAGATTTTCAATAAGCTTTTTATAAGTGAATGTATGTAAGCTTTGGTACAGAGAAGGCAAATCCTGCATTGCTCTGAACATTTTAAATAAGACTGAATGATTCCCTAAAAGATGTGACTCTAAGCTTTTGAGTCAGCAACCAAATTACTGGGGGAAGATTCGTGGTGGCTGCTGAGCCAGTGAGGACTGAAAGGATCAGGCCACGATTATCGGACATAAAACCCCGGTAGGAGCCAAATGAGTCTTAGGAATTGGCTAACACTTATCTGATCAGGATTATCTATTACATCAAAGGAAGAACTGATTATCTGTTCAAATGAATCAAATGAAGAGCTGCCCCTCGGCCCTCTGTGCATGCAGGCACACAGGGGACATGTGCATCCACGCTGTTTATTCTGGGCTGTGACGTGTGCTTGGTGCTTGCTGCCGGGAGCTGGGGGCATATGTTTCGGGGTGCTCCCATACACAGCGTGTCAGTGACGGGGAGGGGAGAGGAGATTTATGCAGTGCCTCCAGGAATCCCCAGCGGGGCCCCTCTGGTGAACTTTGGCTCCCCGGCTTGCTGCCAAGCATTAACTACAATACTCACACTTGTTTTTAACAACAGCATGCAGGTTGTATTTCACCAATTGCTATTTTGGTTTGGGAGTTATGGCAGAAATGTCTCTGGGTTCTTGGCTGGTATAAGCGGAGCAGGAGATTTACTCTTATTGTGTAATGTCACCTTTCAGTCAGTGCTTGGGATGAAAATTATGGAGTGTCATTTACTCTCTTTATTAAATTTCAAGGGCATGCACCTCTTGTGTGAGAGCAATATCTGGGGAGAAACTTGGCCTGATTCTGCCTAGAAGAGTAGCCTCATCTATTGAACACCTTTTAAAATATGAATTAGTCCTTTTTTTCTTTTCTTTTTGTCAGTAAGTTGGGGCCAGAGGCAGCAGCAGTTGCTATCTTCCAAACTGCTGCCTGTGATGATAGATGAGTTTGACCCTGGAAGCACAGAGAGATACTGGACTCAGCACAACTCAGATGTTGCAATGCAGCCAAATTAAGCTTTAGTGGGAATGTGCAAGTTGGGTCTTAGTCAGAGTATCTCATGCCTGCCTGCTCGCTGAAAAGCAAGAGCTAAATATTAGCAGCTGACCTGGTGGGATACACACTTGCCCAAAATATTCTCTTACTGGCTGCAGATGAACCAGCATCTGATCTGCTGTGTGACTTTCCCCAGGATCTCACAGCTGTGGGGTGGGGAGGCAAAGGAGTCCTCCAAAACAAATATTGATTTCTTCAACCTTCGTTTTTCAATTCTCCATAAATCATGATACAGGAGATAAACAAGAGATATTATGATGACAGGTCATGTTTATTTCTGATTCAGTATACCACAGGAAACAAATCTGAATATTATGCTGTGACAAATATTCCTGGGAGCTTTGGGGATAAAATGGAAGCAGGTTGCTTGATTAATTATTAAAATGGAGATTGTAACTGTGGTTATGACATGAATTGCCAGTCTACACTGCTAGAAATACCAACTGGCTAAAGTTATTCCACTAAACCAACACCAATAAAACTTAACGAGGAAGTGTCTAGAGACTCCCAGCTATAGATGGTAAAAATTGACTCTGTGCAACACTTTCAGCCTAGTAGCTGCAAAGAGGAAAAACCAGGAAACAGGCAAGAAGTTGAGTGGGATAAAAGGAAAACTGTATCAGGAAAAGATAAAAATTTCTCAATAATGGCTTCATGTTGCAGGATGATAAGCATGAAATGTAGTAAAGATGGCAAAAAAGTGAAGGATGAAGGGATTAATATTCTTTATTTATTGTATCAGGCTCTCTATCATCTTGAGATTGTAATCAACATGTTCTTCATCTTAACATGATAGGATAAACCAGAATTAAGAAGTTAAAGCAGACAAATACGTCTTGCAGTCTTTCTTACAAATAATTTTAATTTTTATCTAGATGAAGTTAAAGAAGAAGGAATATAGAGCCTGAGATTTTCCCCAGTAGATGAGTCCAGTGCTGGGAATATCAGTCTGAACCTTCTGATAGGATATGGCTGAATTGCAACAGAAGGGCAGAGGGGATGTAAAAATTGCCTGAAAAAAAATTATTTCTTTTGACCAGAAAGAGGGACAGATTGTAGACAAATATAGCTTCTGGAGGGTACAAGTTAAAAGTAGATTGTATTGCCAAACACAAAACTCAGCTGGAGAGTGTGTAAATAAAAAATACAAATGAAAATGTGCTAGCAGATATATGTTGGTGTTTTTTTATGACCTGTCTGTGAAGCGACTTTGCCACTCAGCATATGTGAAAATTAAACAGAAGGAGATTTAATTCTTATACACTCCTAACACTATTCCTCTTCTAAAAATGCTCTCCTATTAAAGAAGTGAGTGTGTGTGGAGGGTAGATGTGTTTGTTCAGTAAAAAAGTGTATCTGCTATAGGCATCAGGAAGGACATTTGCACTCATGCTGGAGAAAATCAGAGCAGCTTTGAATGTACCCTGTTTTGTTTTGTTTTGTTTTTCTTACTGCAAAAACATATGCATGGATAAAAGCTGTTACACAAACAGCAAAACTATTCCACATAAAAGTCCCAAATACAAAATTGCTTCTCCTTCAGGAGAATAACAGCAGAACATTTTACGGTTTTTAATGTTTGTACACCTCCTTCCATTTCTCCCAAAGAAAAATTTTTTGCTGTTTTTAATTTTGATCACCGAAAGCAAATACCCTTGAGAATGTAGATGCTCTTATTTCACTTTTTAGTTTTTAATTTTGATTCATATGACTTTTTAGGACTACGTAAAATTAGAAAAACTAGTTTAAGAAGGAAAAGAACTGAAACTGAAACTGCCAGCATGCAACTTCATCATCTTTGAAAAAGAGCAGCTAAATTGTAGATTTTTGTCTTGTAAATTTTCCAGTGCCATGAAGAATTTGAAAAGATAGAAATGTTGAAAAAAAAAATATACATCAAGAAAAAAAGAAAAATTGAGCAACGTAAATACCAAGAAAGTTTTAAATAGAATCCACTCTGTTGCAACTCATATTCCAAGGATTTGAAACATTTTGGTTTGAAACATTTGGTTTGAAAATTTGGTCAGACATCAGGGAAAAAAAAAAGCTTTTACAGAAAATTTTGCTTCTAGGAAAGAGTTATTTCTTGTGCAACACAAATTTTCAATAGAAATGTCTGACCAGCGAGAATTTAGTGTCACATTTAAAATAGATAAGGCAAATCAAAAAATGATATTTTATTCCAAAATTTGTGGTTTAAAACCAGTACCCACCTAGACTCCAGAAGGGGAATGGAATGTGAGAGAATTGGGTTTGATTACTCTGTTACAGGTTTTTTCATGGCTCATAAGACACCTCTGAGCACGCAGCGATCTGATGTGGCCTGACGCTCTCACATTATCCACTCCTGGGGAGCCCGCTCCACTGTTTTTCTTCTTTCTCCACTTTCTTCTTTCTCACTCTCCTGCCAGGTTTTCCCGTTCAGTCTTCCTTCTTGTGAGGTGGGTATGAAAAAGCTTAATGTACAAAAACTCACATAATGGTACTCTGAGGGAGAATTATGTCCTTGCTTCCCTAGGTAGCTTGGAGTTGCCTGGAAAATAGGAAAACAGTGCATATTTAGGCTCTAACAGTAATTTTTATCACTGCTATTAGGAAATGGTTCTGGAGTCTCTACTTGGCAGGTCTCTTTTACATCCATCAGCAGAGCAGCATAACCATACCATCAGCGCTAAGTACAAATTCTCACACCCTACTGGGGACTCAGGACAAGCCTCCCACAAATAGCTTTCCATTTCCATCCTGAATTCAGCATTAGCCAATTCAGAGGCAATATATGGCTCTAGAAACAGGCTGTCATGTACAGTATGCACAAGACATCTCTCCCTTAATCTCATCTAATTGGCAACAGGAGTGGCTGTCATTAGGCACAGAGCGTGAGAGGCATTAGAGTCATTAGCGTTTTTGCAGGCTATCAGGGGGAGGTCAAACATTTGGGGAGATTCAGGCACCTTCCCTAGGAAGATTGTTGCACTCCTGAATTACTGCTTCCACTCAGTGTATTCCTCCAGAGAATCACACATTTGCCGTAGCACTACGCTCATGAAAAAGTATGAGAAAATAGAGAGTTTTGGCTCAAAGAGATAATAGCTTTGGGACATGCAGAAGATGCAGTATCTTTTATTTTTTTTAATGTGGAAGTCTGGTATGTCAGGATTCACTCCTCTGCCTCTGAAATATACATACTCCTATGTGAAATCATATGCTAGAAAATGCTAATTTCAGATAGATAAAAATATTTCATACACTGCAAATAAAAACATTACAGAAAGTAGATTCAAGGTCACATCCCAAGCGTTCATTCATGGCAAACCTGGTCTTTTGATAGTGTTGGATAACTATCTCCTCCAGCTTTATCTCTTTATCTCATGGAAGAGTAACTTCCATTAAATTGTTGCAGGCATGTAAAACAATTCCACTGCAACAAAATTAATTCCCAAACAGCAAACAGTTCTGCTAGACGTCTTCAACAAGTGACAGTGCAATTTGAACTGTAATTCTGGTACCCAGACGGGTATAAAATGCTGACTTGGCTTTTGAGAGAGGCCCCAGGACTGCAGAAAGTAATTTCCAGCAGAGAGTACGGTTTCTGTGTACTTAGTCAGAGAAGGTTTGTGTTCATTTGGCTGGCAGAACTCCTGCCTGCAGGTCGAGGGGGTTGACACTGAATTGCCCCATGTGGCAGTGCCAAGGACACATTCCTGCAGGCCTGACCAGGGCCTGGGAGGTGCAACAGCTATTTCTCAGCTCAGGGCCATGGCTCATCTCCCCATCTCCCAGACACTGACAGCAGCACTGACTGTTTGCAGATGTCCCTCCTGCTCCCCTGAGCATCCTGCCCAGCCTTCCTCCAGGGTCACATTCTCCCCATCCTTGTCCTGTGAGTCCTCCTCACCAGTCCTGCAGAAAACTCCTTGTCACTTCGGTTCTATTTAAGTGGAGACTGTCTCACCACAAACACCTCATTTATGCCTTTCCTTTCTCTGGACAATTTAGAATTCATGCAGGGCTGTGGTTCGAGGGAAATCCAAGCCCAAGCAGAGTTCTCGGTCAGACTGTGGCTCAGGCAGGCAGTCTTCACTCAGCAGTAGCATTTCATCTTCCAGGCCACGGTGCCTTCACAGAAGCAGAGAAAATATGTTTTTCTGAGAACACAGCATTCTTCTGCCATGTTTTTGTTTGCACCAAGATCTTTCATATTGCAGGCTGTGAACAGAAATGGCTCTGGAGTTCAGTTTGCTGCTACCAGTAAAGGTTTGCAGCTGCTCACCCTTCCCCTTCATGCTGCCAGAAGCTCTTTTAGGGCTCTGTGCTGTACAGACAAGATGGCAGTAGATGAAAAGTCACTGCAGGTACCAAGATATTAATGAAGAGATGTAAGCTGCAAAACTTCCCCTGATGATCCAGTTCCCTGGAGCACAAGCAGGTGGTGATGCTAGAGGAGATAACGTGGGCTGAAGCCAGCATGGGAAATAGCTCTGCTCTTTTCAGTGTTGCAAAATTAGCCTGCAGATGATAATAATAACAACAACAACAGCAGTTGGTGATGAGAGAGATCACATCTTGGACAAGTGCTGCCATACTGACTGTAGGATGCCACAGCACCTCACTGCAGGCAGAAGCAATGGGAGTGCTAAGAAAACACAGTGAATGTACAATTGGTGTATTTGCAGTGCAAGAGAGACAGGTGAGCGGTGGAAGGATGGCATTATTCCATACCAACTCTCCCAATGTCATTCCCCTGACATGAAAGTAACAGAGACAAAGTACCACTGAGTTCCTGGTCCGTGATCAGTTTGCCTCCAAAAATACCTCCCATGAAATCCCCAAGCATGGCAGGCAATGATGACTTTAACATATCAACTTCTAGCTTTTTTCTCTCCGTTCTTTGCCTCTTTTTAGGTGAATTTTTAAATAAATCATGAAGTGCTGCTTGGCCAGCACATCTGGGTAGTTAGCTAGGACATCAGGCATGGGTGATGAGAGCGGTCAGTGCCATACTGACGATAAAACAGATGGATGTTTCCCCTGGTGCTGGCTAACAAAACATTTTCCTGACGCTCCTCATTAAAATCTCGTATTAAAAATACTTAAAGAGGCATATTAATGGTGAGGCAAAAAAAACCCAAGTAGTGTTCATTGGAAAGGAAGCTGTCTAATTATCAGAGTGCCCATGAGGGCTGGTGGCTGCCCTGGGAGGCGTGACAGGTGCGTAAGGCTCTGCTGCAGATGTCCTTCAAACAGGCCTGGGGCATGGATTCCGCACTGGCTTTACAAACAGGCATTGAGCCAGCCCCGATTCACCCCTACAGAACAGGAGCTGCCTTGTCCTTTTCCTTGTATCCCATCAACTATTAGCCCTGGTTTCTTTGCCTGGCTGATGGTGAGGGTGCACAGACACAGAGTTAGACTCGGAGGGGCATGGGATGGGGAGTGGATTTAGCAGCTGGCAATGGGGCAGCTGCTTTTGCAGCAGTGGGAGTTTATGCCTGTTGCCTAAAGAATCAAGAGGAGGTTGATGGGGCCATTCCAGGCAACCGCTAAACCTAAGACTCAGTAGTCAGGAAAGGTGTTTGTGGGGGGCCTGCTTCCTCCTCCATACCATAAACATCTTCCCACTTCAGTGCTCCTGCTGCTCCTTTTACATCTCTCTGGGGCTAGTCTGATCCCACAGTGTTTAAACACCATGATACTGATGTTGCAGCTGGGCTAGTTGTGTGAATCAGCCTCCAGTGGGATCAGGTAAGCACCAAGACAGGAGTAGGTGTCAAGGTGTTGGGACTGGAGCAGCCAGGAAAGGAAACTAGGACACAGGAGATAAATGTCTTTCAGTAGCAGTTAGACAGACTGACCTGGTCATAACACGAAGCTGCCTAAATCCCTGATCTCCTGTGCTTTGCATTGGAAATCCCGCTCTTGAGTAAGTTCTTTCTCCATTCACTGATATGCATAACAGCTTCTAGTGTTGCCTATCTCTGACTCTCTTGGCTCCAGAGGAAATTAAGGTGACATTCCTTTTCCAAGGAATGTTGGAATTCCAATCCAATTCCTTTTCCTTTCCAGTGCCTAAGGTGGCACTGCTGTGTCTGCACAAAGAGAAAAACAGCTACTGGGGATGATGTAGGTGGAGTTGATACTTTGTGAGGCAGGGCAATGGAGAAGATGATCTCTGGAGATCACTTTCAGGACGATTTTCTGGAATTCTCTGGTTGTGCAGGGTAAAATGATGAGCTGAGAATAGAAGATCTTGAGTCTATCCTAGTGTTTGATGTCTATGACATTGCAAATAGTTTTCATTTGTGGTAAGTGACCTATTGACAGCAGTGCATTGTATAGCTTGAAGTGTCTGGCAGAAAGAATTTTAACAAATGTCCTACTTGAAGAATTGTTTTAAGCAGCTAAAAATAGTATGTTTTAATCCCCAAAAATAATTACAAGTAGATAAAGTAACATGCGAGTAGCAAAACCAGTTCTCTTTTTAAAAAAGTATCCATTATACAGTTTTTTCTTTAAAAGACACACACTATTGCATTGTACAGTGTACTTTTCCTATGAGCCACAAAGCACCAGAATAGGTGGAAAAGGCAGTACAAGCACATAGTTTTAAAAGGTTGTCCAGAGGCTTCAGTGCAGTGCAGAGTTGCTCTCATGCAAGATAAGCAAAGTCTGTTCAACTCTCAGCTCCTAGTTGCTTGCCATAGTTATAGCATGCAACTGGGGAGGCTGGAGGAGGGAGAATCAGGGGAGCAGGAATAGGACTTTGTGCTGATCCAGATCCATTTTGTAACCTGAAAAATATCCTGAAGAGCAGCAGTTCCCACTAGCTGCCCTGATGATCTCAGATGGCCATTTATGGTGGATGTCAAGGTGGATGTGGAACTGGAGGTGAGACTTTCCTCTCAGTCTGGATCAGGGTTTAAGGAAATAGGCAACTCTCTGCTTCAGGTTAGGATTTCTAAGAACATGTCTGAATGTGAGGTTGGCACAGATTTGATTATTTCAGCACAGTTAAATGGGGGGAACATTCAATAGCTGTGGATGCAGTTACTCCAGTAGAACTCTATCATACGTCACAGTTTATATTGTAGTTGTATGACTCGTCCTTACACAACACATGATCAGTGGTGTAGGGCACCGGTGTAACTATCTGCTCTATAGGGACCATATCTCAGCTGTGACAAAACCTGCTTGTTGCAGAAGGACAGAAAAGTGCCAAGAGGCTGGACATTGTACTGGATCTCACTTCTCCTGCTGAAAATGTCAGTCAGATCATGTGCACAGAGATCATGAGAGCACAGAGCTGGGGAAATGACAAGGTAACCAAGAAATAGATGTACTGTAGATTATTGCATCCTATCATTACTGTAGATTCTGCTGGTCCTTGGCATCTGGTAAATAATAAAGAGGGTTAAACTGCTGATATAAATCAGAGCAGAAAAGAGCCCCAGGATTCTGCCAGAATGTGCTGTGTGCTCCTATGGGAATCTGTCCCAGCATTGCTTTAATTTGAATCCTCCTTTGTTTATTTTGCAAAACAGAAAAATTATTCTGAAGGACTTTTGGCTTCTCCAACTCCTGCCTTGGATATTCCAGCTTCCAGTGAAAATCAGACACCCTCTGGCTCCAGACTAGTAACTCCCCACTGTTTTCCCTAACCACTAAGAGGTCTAGCACATACAATTTTGAACTGAGTATCTAAACACAAAGAAATTTAAAATACTGCGACAGACTACAAGTTGTGTTTTTTTAATCACAGTTATAATTTTTTGTATCCTGTTACTCATTAGATGTGTGGAAACTTCCATTTAAACTTGAAGAAAAGAGTTAAAAATTATTAAGTGTAATGGGTCTCCACATAGCATGTAAGACATTTGAACTCAACTGGCAATAAAAAGCAAGATGAAGTACTTTTTAGACTGGTAACTATTGTCATTATGGGCCAAAACCCAAGGCACTGAATTACCAATGAGAATAAATTTGTGGATCAGCAAAACAGCTCTCCTACTAACCTCCAATGTAGATTAAAATGGGAACAACAGGGAATACTTTGCAGAGGACATCTAATTTTTTTGGTGTGAAAAGAACAGTGTTGGGAACTCAGAAAAAAACCTGTGGTTTCCACCTAGATTTCTCAAGTAAACATGTGCCAGCAAAGAGAGGAGATGCAACCTTGACTTTCTGATTCACCTGTATGTCTGACACATCCTTGCCTGTCTGGAGCCTCATAGTACTGCTTGCCAGGTCTGAAATTTTTTTAAAAAAGACAGATAAGTCAGAGGAAGAGACTGCAAAACCAGGGAATGTCAAGGAGAAACTGTAGCCAAGCAGTTTCCTTTTCATCATCTTTCAGGCTAATTTTGGGTCAGTCTCCTTCCACTCAAGGGAAAGAGGAGCTATCAAAGCAGAGGAAATGTCCCAGCCATTTCAGTCTGGTGGTGGTGTTGGCTGACCATTCTGTGCTCTTTTTGACACTCCAGGACAAAGATCTCCTGCAGATAATTGAACTCAGAGGTAACTTTTCTTTCCTCTGGCCAGAGCCCGGTCAGACTCAAGTTTCCTTATGAGTGTGATCCTTTTTGACACCTCTTTCAATGTAAAATTCTCTCAAATTTCCAGTCAGGCTGAGGCACAAATCCATTGAGTGTCTCCACACAAACCGCTCCATGTCAGCAATTCATGTCACTGCTAGAGAAAAATCACTTTTGCTTCCAATTTAAAATCTCACTTGTGTTAGCTGCGCTTCTTTACATACAGTTAAATTCAGGTTGACTAAAATTTGTTTTCCAGTTCTTTGGGAGGGCATCACCATACTTCTGGTGACTAAGAGTCCATCTGGGCAGAGCCTGTGACTCATGAATCCCATTCAGACCACATACACACTTTTCATCATGCAATAGGGATTTGAGCTTCCATGTACAGAGATAAACTCACCCCAGTTCCCTCAGTTTGCATTTCTGTGTTCACAGACTCCCACTATGATCATGTCACTTTTTGCTTGCAACCTTCCCCTGCTTCCTCTGTGCCTCCTGCATTAAATTATAGAATCATTAAGGTTGGAAAGGACCTCCAAGATCATCCACTCCAACTTTTGACCAATCATCACCATATCAACTAAACCACATCACTAAGGGCTACATCCAGTCATTTCTTGAACACTTTTAAGGATGATGACTTCACCACCCCTCTGGGCAGCCTGTTCCAATGCCTTTCTGTGAAGAAATTCCTCCTGATGTCCAACCTGAACCTCTTCTAGCACAGCTTGAAGCCATTTTGCCTTGCCCTGTTGCTGGTTGCTGGGAGCAGAGACCGACCTCCACCTGGCTACAGCCTCCTTTCAGGGAGTTGTGGAGAGAGATCAGATCCCTGCCTTGAGCCTCCTTTTCTCCAGGCTAAACAGCCCCAACCCCCTCAGCCACTCTTCACAGGACTTGTGCTCCAGATCCTTCACCATTTTCATTGCTCTTCTCTGGACATGCTCCAGCACCTCAATGTCCTTCTTGAAGTGAGTGTCCCAGACCTGGACACAGCCCTTGAGATGTGGCCTCACCAGTGTACAGAGGGACAATCCCTGCCCTGGCCCTGCTGGCCACACTCTTGCTGACACAGGCCAGGTGTCACTGGCCTTCTTGGCCACCTGGGCACAGCTGGCTCATGTTCAGCTTCTGTCAACCAGCATCCCCAGGTCCTTTTCCTCGGGCAGCTTCCCAACCACTCTGCCCCCAGCCTGTAGCACTGCCTGCGGTTGGAACTGGTCTATCCTTTCTAGCTGTCTGCAGTCAGATCTTACACTCCCTATCATCTCTCATTTACTTGGAAATTATTGGACTTTTGGCCAGACTATAGTGCCATACCATACTGCCTGCATGTTATATTTTCAGATCTATTGACCACATTTTCTCCCTTTTTGCCCCTCATTCCTGGAGGCGTTCCCTGTAATAGGAGAAAAAATCTGCTCCACCAGTCTCTTTCAGGCTTCACTGGCTGGAAAAACTCTGACGGAAGTGTTTTTGTGGTTGCTGGCATGTGCCAGTTCACTGCAACTGGAAGGTTGTGCAAGTCCCGTGAGGGCCAGCCCTCCAGGAGAGCGTCCCCAGCAGGGGCTCCGTGCCCCTTCTCACGCAACGTTGCAACAGTTCCGGTTTTTGTTCTGGCTGGACTGTCACCAAGTGCTGAGATGCAAATTCCTCTGCAAATAAAATGCCCCTCTTGGCTCTGTCCTCTTTCCAATTGTTTTCCTTCCAGTGATGCCCACGGTGACAATGGTTAGGTTGCAGCCCATCGCACTGACCAGCACTGTCTCTCTGTGTCTGTGTGCTCATTCATCTGTCTGTAGCTGCCCATTGTGTTTTGCCTTATGATCACTTTGAGGGGTGGAACTATGTTTTCCTTTTGTCCTCAGACCTATGGGACTTTGGTTGAAAAACAGACATCTTATGCCCTATGGTAACACAAGCAAGAAACAATGGGATGGGGGTTTTTTCAGTAAGAGGACAAACGTTAAGTCCTTACTCAGGCAAACCTCCATTCGCTATAGTGCAGCTGAATGCCCTTTGAGTAGAAACACTGGAAGAAGGTAAGGGTTTGGTTCAAGAGAAAATAAATAAAAATGCACACTGTCCTCAGCCTTCTGCATATTGACAACCTTGCAGTCTCCACACTGGTGAAATGAAGAGATGTTTCTCAGCACACTGTAAGCCGCTGTCAGACCCAGAGGTGGTCTGCTCATGGGCAGTGGGTGGAAATAAACTGCATCGTTTTGGTTGTGGTTTGTACGAGATGCATACCAGGGCTGCATGTCCTGATGCACCTTCTGCCCGGTGAAAAGATGAACCAGGCTCTCAGTCTTCTAAGTTCTCAGGAACAGAAAATGAGAGTGATGAACAATGTCAATCCTTAAAAATAAAATGAGCAGTGAAGGGGAGGGGTATGCTTACCACTGCCCAAAATGCCTGTGGAAAATTCTCACTGCCCCTTAGGCTGTGCCTTGGCTATGTCTATGAGGGTCTAGCTTCGGGGAAGCTGTGTTGGGGTGTGTGCCAAAAGTTAGCATTATAGATGATTGTTGACTAACCCTTGAGCCCTACTTAGTTTATTAGTAGACATACAGTTTATATACCAGAAGTACATAAATAAAAAAGGTGACAATTCAAAAGAAAAACGTAGGTGCACAGGCAAGAAGTGTGCATAAAATCCCAAACACCGTAGATACCAGCCTGGATAAATGGGTTAATTAAATGACTGGTTTTGAAATTCATAGTGTCCCCATGCCCTGTCCAAGATAGGAATGCAGCTCTCCTAGGTGCTTGATAAATCAGTAGTATTGGATGTCCCTTGTATGTGACATCTAACTGTCTGATTACTTTATAGATTTCACAAAAGGAATAAGAAGCAGAGAGATAAATGAGAAATTTAAAAGTAAACCCAGTCATGCTCAGTTTTGGGTATAAACACATTCATGCTTATCTTTTTGGAGAAACTCTTTGAGAATGAATGGATATCTCATTAGACACATTTGTGCATTCTTTTTCGAAAGCAGCTAAGATTAAAAGAACTGTGGCAGTATGAGTCTAAGGAAGCAATTCTGTAATTTTGGAGTCTGGGACCTATTCATGAAGAGATGTCTCAAATCAGAAATTTCAGTGACTTGAGAATGCAGATGATCTCCCTTAAAGCTTTAAAGCTTACCCTGAAAGTGCTGCTTTTATTTCATGTATCCCTGAAAGAGGCAATGGGGTACAAATTCAGTGACTGGCAAGGTTAATACAGGTCAGTATAATTCCTCCTTAACTGTTGATCAGTAGCATAGTTACAAAGGAAAGAATTTGCTTCCAGCATTTGCAAGTAGAAAGAAAGTTAAATTTAACTCTAGTTTACCAGAAGGTGGAGCTGGATAGTAAATCTGAACAATAGCTCAAAATGAATACATTCCAAGGATTATTCCAGTACAGAAAAATAAATGTTGATGTGCCAGTAGTTTCCATGCACTACAATTCGTGTTCTGCCACTGCTAGAAGCTGGCATCTGTTACCTGGATAGAACTCAAACGATCAGAGTAGCCACAAAAGAGTTCATTAATAATATAGTGGTAATATGAAAAAAGACTGCAGAAATATGGTTTGAAAATAAAAATGAAAGAAAATGAAATGCTAATTTTAACTCCAATCATACAAAGTGTTGAAGTATATGCATATACAGGTGAAGACCACAAATCCTTAAACTGAGGTTGCACGGGAATGTAAATCTCAGACTCTGAAACACACATGTCAAGATAAATAGTCTTATCAGACTTTTGATGGACTATCTCTTAAAATTATATCCCAGTGTATTTTCATATTTCCATATTCCTATCCCCTGTAGATTGCCATATTTCCATACAAATATTTCTTTTGGCAGATGAGACAGACATTTAACTTCATCTTATTCTCCTGCTTCATGAAAAATCTCTTTGAAAGAGCATCCACCACTTTGGATGGCCAGACTGCCTTTGCAGGACCTTCCCAAAAGTAGGCTTATTATGTCTTAGAAACTGCCCTTGCTGCATGCATTCTAGTAGAGTCTGGAGGTGGGGTTGTGATGACATGAAAGACTCATTTTCCTTTTGAAGTTGTATTTCCCCTGGGGAAAGCATTTTTTTGGCTGAGTTGTGAGTTTTTGCCAATCTCTCCATATCAAACTCATCTTGGGAAGAGTTCAGCTGGAGCATTTGCCACAGGTCAGGACCAAATGTGTTGAACACTTGGGTTTGTCAGTGAAATATCATTTGAACAGGTTTGAGGGACAGGTGCATGCTCCGGCTTCCTCTTGTTGGAAAGATTTTCTTAACCACACACTCTTGCCCAGTGGTGCAGGACATCAGAGCAGCCCATGATGTGCCCCTTTGGTAGTGATATCTGCAGTTATGCTATTACTACCCATCAAAGGTAACAGGTAAACATCAGCATCAATCACAGATGAAGCCCAGAGTGAGAAAAACTGCAGGTGAGATGACACTGAGATGTCCTCACAATAGTCCTATGCTCTTTCTTGGGCTCATCTGCAAATCACAACAGAAGCCAGTTTGGGTCAGGAGATATCTGGAGAATAATAAAGAATTGGCGCCAGCCCCAGGGCCCACATTCATTCTGTTCTGACTTCAGTCTGTCTCAGAATAAAGAACTGTAGAAAACAGGCAAAAGATGTTTGCAGAGGTTATTCAGGAAAGTGATTTTCCACAGGCAGAAAGAATATGGTAAACCTTTTCAGGGCAAGAAATAATAAATACAGAACTCCATTGTGTTCCATCATAACTGACACAAGGCTCATATGATTAATGATTAATTCCAGCCCGCTAAAGCCCTCCCAAATATGCCTCCTAAAGAAGGAAGAAGGCAGAGGATTTAGGTCTTCAGCTGAGGTATCTGAATTAATTTAAATGTGATTGTATCTCACATGCTTGGTCTTAATTGTCTCCTCCTGAAAATTCAATACCTGCATTCATGCTCCTGGGCTCCAGGGATTCCAGAGCACCACACTGTCCTCACTGAAAGGAAATGAAAAATCGGCTGATGCTAACCAGACCCCTTCAGCAACTTTACCCATTTAAGTGCTGTATCCTGCAGAGTGATTAATGATTTTTTTCCTTCTACATCTAACAGCAAAGAAAGAAGGAAAGAAAGAATGTGTACTGTCGCTCACCTTCTAGCCAATAGACTACAAAGGCATAGCTTGCCAGGATATTCACTTTCCTCCTGAGCATGATTTATTTTTCATGTGTATCTGACGTTGCTTCTTCCTTGGATGTGGTTGGAACTGGCAGCATCTTATCAGCAAAAGGTTTGGCTCGCTCTTGTATGTGACTAGCATTGTGCTTTCTTTGGGCCTTTTCAAAACTGCAACCTGAACCTGTTCACCAAGCCTTTATTAACATGTGTTTTATGGTACAGGTGTAATAATTAATCCAAATGGTTAGCAGATGTGGCTGTCTATCTCTGGGCATATCAGTTCCTACACACCACCCCTTAATCAAGCTGTGCCCAAGCAATGCCAAAGTAAATGAAAGAAAATAAATTCCACTGAGATATTTATGAGGGCCACCTGGATAGGGAAATACCTTGGCCTTTGCTGGTCCCCTGCTCCAGGTGGCTACAAAAGACTGAAGTCCCTCACTATATACGAGTCAAATCAATCTTGCAGGGAGCTGAAAATGAAAAGCTGTGCTTGGCTCCGTAGTTTAACAATAATGAAATTTTGTACATGTGCTCTAAGGAAGTCTTCCCATTTCACCTTATTTATTTGAAATTTCCCTTCCTTTTACCAGTGCCTGCACCTGATAGACTTCACATAATTCAGGTTGCTGGTTCCTACCTCTGTTTCTGGCAACCCAAAGCTAAGGATCTTCTTTGTGTTATCAGCTGGACTCCGGGTGTTGCTTTGCTAATCATGAAGGGAGATGCCAGATTTTTACATTCCTGGCATTTCCACATTTTATTTATAGTCTTCACATGGGTAATTCCTGGCAGATTTTCATCACATTCACCTTCTGCTGGGACAAAAGGCTTTGCCTGTGAAGGGGTGGTTGTTCCAGCTGCCTGAGAAAGAGCCCATCCCTGGTGGAAGCTGCAGCCTCAGCCTCCTTACAGCATCATGGCAAAATGCACCTCTCACACCTTGGGAAACTTTCATGCGTCTGCTGCATCACATCCAGAGGCTACACTCCAACCACCACCCCAAGAACACCATGGATGAACACCCAGGTGTCCTGGGCTGCATCACAAGCAGTGTGGCCAGGGGGCTGAGGTGGGTGATTCTGCCTTTCTTGTGTTTCCCTGACTGGAATAGTGCATCCAGCTCTGTGGTCCTCAGCTCAGGAAAGACATGGGCCTCAGGAAAGACATGGAGCAAATCCAGAGAGTAGCCATAAGGATGAGTAGAGGATTGGTGTCCTTGCCATGACAAGGGGATTGGAACTAGATCATTTTGATGTCCCCTCCCATGCCATGGGATGATTCCCTGGGGTGGGATAATAGTTTGACCCCTGCTGGACATCAGATGCCCGCCAAAGCCACTATGTCACTCCCTCCTCAGACAGACAGGGGAGAGAAAATACAATGGAAGGTTCATGGACTGAGATAAGGGAGAGACCACCCACCAATGACCATCACAGGGAAAACTTACTTCATTTAGGGAAGTTAGTTCCGTTTATTATTAATCAAATCAGAGTAGGATAACAAGAAAGAAATCCAAATCTTAAGAACACCTTCTCCACTCCCACCGCTTCCTTCTTCCCAGATTTTGTTTTACTTCTGGTTTTCTCTATCTCCTCCGTAACAGCAGCTCGGGAAAATGGAGAGTTGGGATTGAGGTTATAGAACCAGAGAATGGTGGGAGTTGAAAGGGACCTTAAAAATCATTTAGTTCCAACTGCTGTTGGCAGGGACACCTCCCACTCCACCAGGCTGCTCAGAGCCCCATCCAGCTTGATCTTGAACACTTTGAGGGATGGGGTAGTCACAGCTTCTCATCTAGGATGGGAAATTCTCAGCTTCTATGGGCAGGTCATTCCATCACACATTGTCCTCTGCTGCTCCCTCCTCCTCAGGGGGATGACTCCTCACACTCTACACCTGCTCCAGTGTGGGGTTCCTTTCATGGGGGACTGTGCTCCACAAACTTCTGCAGTGTGAGTCCTTCCTCAAGAAGTGCTCCAGCATGGGTGCTTTCCCCTGAAAGGTGCAGTCCCTTCAGGAAAAGAATGCTCCAGCATGGGTCCCTTTGGGGTCCAGATCCTACCAACAAACCTGGTCCAATGAATGCTCTTCTCTCCATTGAATTCTCAGTGAATGAGGAGCAGTCAATGCTGGGGAAAAGTTGTGCGTGACAGAAGAAATCACCTGACATCCTTATTAATAGCTGTAAGTCTTTTTTTATCCACATAATAAAAAAATTAAAGTTACCAGTGCAGCTAGTTCTATCACAGACATTGCTTAGTGCTTAACAACTATGATACCAGACCTCAGAGGTAAAATTGTGTGCCACATGTGATATATAAATACATCAAAACTGATAATGGGCATGTACCTTGCACTTTGAACATGTAAGCTAATTTCCTAATCAAGATACATCGGAAAAAGTTTCCTTTAGGTTGCTTTTTATCTATTTGGCATGTTTTGCCTAATAGGCCTCTATATTGACTGCTGCCATAGATGAAAAGATGAAACAGGTGGATCATTGGAGTGAAGCTTAATGCAATGATTTTCCTGATGCAATTTAAAATTTTATTGAAAACTTACAGGCAAACACAAGGGATATTAAAACCTTTTTCAGTTTGAACTATTGCTGCTTAAATTTCCCCACTATTCAGTCATGCTAGAGAGAAATTACGAACAAAACCAAGCACATGATTCATGATTAAATCCTTGAGACCTGCTAGCTATCAGCTTTCCATTAACCAGTCTGAAACTCTATGCCAAGAAGTGTCACAGTCTGCTTAGAACAGCAGTGGGGCCAGCCTCAACCAAATGGCAGCAGCAAAAAACTCCCAAACTATGCTGCTTTTGTAACATATCTCCCTGTATTTTCATCCCTGCTATGCAAGATCTGAATGTTGGAATGAATTGTCTTTGATAACATGTAGGTTAATAGCCCCAGGAGTCTGGACTCTCCCTTTTTCCTCTTAAAGAGGTTTTGGAATATGGATGTGCACAGAAGTGTGTTAAAAGGATTATGCTTCCATTACTTTAACTTGTTTATTTGCAACATGAGAACAGCACGAAGTAAACACCTGGGAAGTTTCAACTGGAAAAGTTCAGATGTTCTTTGGCTATGAAGGCACAAAAATAGCATCTTTTTAGAACAAACACATAAAAAAACCCCAAAACAATTCAGAAAAGCCATATGTTGTGTAACATGAAAACTGACATTTTTCTTGTGGCTTCCAAAAATATCCACTTCTGCACCGAGACTAATGCCTGTTACAGTTTAGCCAAAACAGGGTCAAAGCAGGTGGTTTAAGATTAAAGTCCCATATCAAATTAACTGTGATATTTGATATCTGGTAAATAGTCTCCAGGGCAAGTTGAATAAGAGACCTTATTATACACAACAGATTGGAGTAAACAAAAAGTGAGAGACAAACAAAACCTCCCCTCTCTGCAATGAAGCGTTCCCTCCACCGCCCAGTCTCAAGGGAAGAAAAAGAAAAGGAAGACCAGCGGTCAGATGAAATACTTTATTGTGAAGGAACCATGTGTCTGGCAGCTTCAGACATGCACATGAAAAGTAGACTGTTGGAACCAAAGGGTCCATATGTTGAACTCTGAGTCTCCCATTTCTTCCAGAAATGATTAGCTAAGGATATTTTCCACTTTTCAGTCAAAGAGAAAACAAAATACTGCAGGGAGATGTTAGATGTTCCACTGGGAAATGTACATCTTATCTCTTTCTATGAGTATCCCTTCCAATCTTTCTTCTCCACCTGCCCAGACCCCGTGCTGCTAAGACATGTTTCATGGGGATTATAGTTTCCTGAGCCTTCCTGTTGATCATTTATAATTACTGGCATGAAATTGCCTTTTTTTTTTTTCTGTGCAACATCCTCAGGAACCTGAGATTTATTTAAAAGCTATGTCAGTGGCTCAGAAAACTCCTCAGCCAATTCTTTTAAAAATCCTGACTGCAGTGGGTATTTGTTCTTTGGTACCCTGAGGACAAAGCTTGGATGTTGGAGGTAAAACATTTGGCATGAAAGCAATGTGTGCAGCTCAAACAAGGTCTGTCTATCCTGTATTGATGGTAGAATACACACAAGTCACACAGCTTCATCAAAATTTGTATCTTCACTCCATTCACAAAGCTGTCAGTATTGCCTCCCTTGCTTATTCTTGCACTCCTGAGAAGAGGAGGAGGATGGCTAAAGATGTGGTTGGACCCTTTGTTGGTTGCTGTCTCCCCATATTTCTACTTGTTCGTTTTTTTTTCCTAGGCTCTGCATTTGGCGCTTTTGCTCCCCATTCATTCATCAATGTGAAATGCACTTTGCAGAGAAGAGGAGAGGGGTGGCTCTGTCTCTGGTCACTGTACTCACCAGACAGGCTGGTCCTTAAGCACCAATGCAGATGTTCCAGGCGGTTGAAGCTTTGTGCTCTGCATGAAAGATGGAAATTATGCAAAAACCCTCCTCGGCCAAAGGACCACAGTAAAAAGCTTTAAAGATGAAAGGGAGAAATTTGGACTTTGAAAACAGGGGCTGCGAATTCTGGCAATCTTTAAAAATGTAAAATATGTACATATATGTGTAAAAGCTTTCTCACAATAGTGTTTATAAAGGGCAAAGTAGAGTGACTGAAATAAGCAGATGGCTGTCCAAAACTGGTAGGTAAAATAGTGGAGGCTGACACAGAGCTTCTGGAATCAAAAATTAGCGTGTTCAAAGTGGATTTATGTAAAATAGATCTTGTCCAAGCAGTCTGAGATACAGGGGAGTTCAGGTTCTAAATATTGAGCATAAAGATTAGTATGTCAATAAAATAACTTTTAGTAATTTGATTTGGTGTCACTATGTGTTTTCACTCAAAAATTAGCCTAATAAAAATTAATGCAACTTATGTCAAATATTTTAAAAATTAAATTATATATTGGAAATACTATAAATCTGGAATCTTTGTTAAATACCTGGGTTTCATCTGGAGCCCCACATGGTTCAGTTTTCAGCATTAAAGTATTTAGTATTAGTATCAATGTCCAAGGGAAAAAAAAATGCACTTACCACTGACAAAGGCTAGATATGACACAAATATTATGGAGTGGGAGAAAAAAAAAAGGCAGGAAGATAAAATAGTGATGCAGACCAGATTGCATGTTGAAACAGATGCAAGCAACATATTAGGAAGTAAAGGCATTCTTCTGAAAAAATAAAAAAGAACAAAGCCACAGAGGCGGAATATACTTGTGTACTCTGGATGGTAGTTGGCACCACAGTGGGTACACAGTCCACTAGAGGTTCCCTGAAGACCTCTGGAAAGGATTCCAGAGGTGAACTAGAAATGAGAAAATAGAATTGCAGGTATGGTATTTGGTGACAATGCAGCCGTAACATCTTTATTCACTGCTGTCCACAATCCAAGCCGGATGGTGAATAGCAGAAAAAGTCTCAGAGGAGAATCTAGAGGATGGTTAAAAGGCTGGAAAACATGCACCAGAGCAGAAGACTACAAAAGAGCTCAGTTTCTTGAAGAATTTGATAAAGACAACTTTCTATATCTCTCCACATTTTTGTTTTGTTTGGGTTTCGGGCTTTTTGTCTATTGGATAAAGACATCAGAGCATCCAAAGTCTGGAAACACAAATATCGTAACTTCAGACTGAAAATAAGATGCACGTTTCCCACAAAGAGGGACAGCTAATCATGAAAGGAATAAATGTGGTGGCTATACAAGTTCTCTATCACTGAAAATAAAGTTTGACTCTCTCCATCACTCTCTCTATCAATTTAAAAATAAAGATTGACTGTTTCTCTTAAAGATCTGTGCCTTGCTTCCAAAAGGAAGTAATTCACGGGAGTAGCAGTCTGGCCTGTGCTCTCCTGGAGGTCAGGATCGACGTGCAGGCTGCTCCCCTCTGGCTTTATAAACCTTGAATCTGTTCCTTAATTCTTTCACAGGGAGGTCTATTCTTTTGGGCTTCGCTTTTCCTATTGAATTGAAATTAGACATGATTGCATTTGTAGCATTAATTTTCCCAGACAACCAATAAATCAGACACATATTTTGCCTGGGATGTTTAATTTACTTTAGCCACAAAAAAATTAAGGAGGAACTTGGACTGGAACATGGATATTACAAAGGGAGGAAAAGATAGCTTTATGGGCTGTGATGAGATGACCTCATCCAACATTGCCTTCCTTAGATCAAAACCCTAATTGTTTGGGGTTGTTGTTCTCTATTTGTTGTTTGCTTGTTTTCTTTTAGTTGAGGCTAAACTTAAAAACAGAGTGAAAATTCACAATGGAGCCAAACCTAGCAAAAAGTCACAATGGAGCCAAAGCAGGATGAGCATTCTTTTTTTTCCCCCCCTGGAATTATCCTAGCATTTTAACTTCAAGTGGGTTTAATCTAAGGACTCCAACCTCCCTGTAGCCACATGTTGAATCAATTGAAAACAACCAACAGGTAAATATCTCTAGCACGGCACTGCTAATAATGCAGCAGAGCTTTAGCAGAAGAGGAAACCCTTTTGACCCCTCTTTGTGAAAGCTTTTCTGTGGCCGCAAGTTTGGTTGATTTTTTTGTTAAACTGTCATTACAAATGCAAGAAGCAGACACCTGCAAGAAGCTGATAACTCTACATACATCAACAAGGAGGGAAAGCAGAGGCAAATAGGTTTTATTTGGCTTTAACAGAGCACTGGGGAGAAATACACAGAGAGATTGACTGACATGGGCTTCAGTAGAAACCCGTCAGCTCGTAATGTGAGAAAGTGCTTGCAAATGAACAAAAAGCCCGTGGCCCTTTCCAAAACTAGGACACTTTGCCTGAAATATTCTACTTTTTCCCCATTGTTTCCTACCCTCCCGTGTTGAGGTCTAACCACAGAACAAGGCACCACTGAGCCGCACTGCCGTTCTGCATATCCATCTGGAACATGTCACGCCTTGGCAGCCTGCCCCTATGCAAAACCCTGGAAAAGGGAAGAAGGTAACTCTTATGTGTTTTTAAAACAAAAAATTCTCCTGTGGACTACGACCCTATCAGAATTTGCATTCTATAAAGAGACAGGAGGCTGCATTCGGCACATAACCAGGGAACTCCCAAGAAACCTTGAATTATTTGAAGAGTGTCAGAAGAAAGTATCAGAAGCAGAGAAGATAATATGTTCTTCGTGAGGCAAAGAGTAAATGCATTAGGGTTATTGGAGACATCCTCTCTCAATTTAGACATAAAACACTTGTCCTGCCTACTTCTGGGCAAAAATTATTTATGAATGATGTAATTTTTTCACATCAGACAATTAAAGAAATAATGAAGAATTTTATTCTTAGTGCTTAAAAACATCTAGCCCTAGAAAAAAAGTGACACCATTGAAGATTTTACAGAGCTATTTGTTAAAATTAAAATATTAGCCCCAATTCTCAGACAAACTTTACTTCTGATGCTGCCTCATGTTTACTGCTATAGTACTGGAGATTTTTCTCTCCCTTCCTTATGCTATTTTAAAGGGCTGTGGTGTTTCATTCATACACACCACCTTGTGCTTCTAACAATAGAGGAGCATGTCCTTCAGGAGATGCAGGTAGTACCTGTTTCGTTTAACATCTATACTGTAATTTTTATTTATAGTATAAAATTTACATTGTGGCTGTTGTATGTATCTTCTGCAAGTCTTCTTCTGTTTAACAGAAGCCTGTAGGTTTATCTCATGTCCAAAATCATATGGGAAATGACAGTTTCATTGTTTCAGTAATGGGTAAGCTCAGAACTTAGAGAACGTATCTCTAAGATAGCAATTTTTTACCTATTTTTTATGTTTTGTGCCTTGATTTATCTTGGTAGTAGAAGAAAAAGTGCTTCATGTGTTTAGATTTTTTTAGTTACTTGAGTCACCTTGTATCCCCTTGCTGCTGCAATTCAATTTCTTCACCAGGATTTACCACAACCTTAAAAGTCAGAGATACCTAAGAGGCAGTACGTACACAGAATTTTAATGTATTAATATTGAGAAGTGGGATCCTGTTCTCACAGGTTACCACAGCTGCATAGGAATATTAATTTAGCACACATTAAAAATAATTTCTGCAATGTCCCTAAGCATCTCTACAACAGCTCTTGCTTTCCTTAGAACATCAGAAGAAATAAGGACTTTGTGAGCTGATCACATTTCACAGGTACTCTCTATCTGGGGGAACTTTTCAGGAAAAGAAATAAAACATTTATCATCTTAGCATTTTTTATACATTAAAAGGTACACAAAAAGAAGTCTATCAATTATAAAAGAGGCTGAGCTAATGATCTCACATTTTATTCTAATTCCTGTTTTTAGAGGAATTAAAATTACAACTCTTGAGTCTGAGAAAACACTCAGGTTCACAAGACCACAGCAGTCTTTGCACCTTAAATTTGTTTGTTTGTTTCTCTCTTTCATTAAATAAAAAATATGTTGTAAAGTGTCATAATATTATTGATGATAGTGAAGTGCGGCATTTTTAACCAGTTGAGGTTTTGCTCCACGGTGGTTTTGGTTATTTAACATTACAGCAAGTGATGTGTTGTGCCAAGGTACAGTGGCTATTGTTCTGTTTCTATGAAGGAAAAAGATTTCTGAGCCCCAAAGATTAAGACTTGTATCACCTTCTCTTGTGGCTCAAAACCCTCCAAGGTTTTACCTTCAGTCACGGGTTCATTGTATTGAGTTGCACTTGTTACCCAAAGNTTGACCAAAGTTTGAAATCTGTTTCTAGAAGGTAAACTGGTGTATTTGTGTATTTCCATGGAAATTGTTGTGGTATTTTCTGTTGCTCAGCACCCCCCAAAAATCACAAAAGGTGAATTGACAGCTGCTACTCTAAAAACCGCAGGGGCCTATGATGAAACTGGTAGCGCACAGTTTTAAAACAAATGAAAATACATACATTTGTAACACAATGGATACAAACTTCTGGCTTGCGTTGCCACAGGAGGTTGTAGGGACAGAAATCAGGATTTAGGCAAATTTGTGGCTAGTGAGTCCATAAAATGGACTAACAGGGCTAGTAAGGGATGTACTCCTTTGCATCCTTAATTCAGCGATGGTGTGTGCTGAGGACCACGGGGAGTGGTTAGGTTTGTGTCTTACCTGTTGCCACTGCCACCATCAGCTATAAAGTCAGTTTTGCTGAGGCCTAGATGGACCTCAGCTCTGGCCCCACAGGCAAGAATTTTCTCCATCTTGTCTGTGGACTCATAATTTGTTTCATCCAACCTTTAATATGGAAAACTGAAATTTCCCCGGCTTTTTTTTTTTTTTTTTTTTTTTGGTGTTACTGTGAACAGCTCAATATTTTATGTTTTCAGCAAAAGGTGAGGGGAGCCTGAGAGCTGTCTTTTGTCAGGATGGAGAAGACATAGAGAAGAGCCAGGGCTCCCAAGGACATCTGCTGACTGTGAAAGCAGTACAGCTAAAAGCCCTAAGACTATGTCAAGTTGGAACAAGGAGGAGAAGCAAAGGTTTCTCTGCTGCTTGCAAATGTCTCTGAAGCTTTTTGCTACTCTGTGTCAGCTATGGCTCACACATCCATGTTTAAGGAAGGGAGGGATGTAATGGTTTTGTTTTCAGAATCTCATTCTGAAAGTGAGAAAAATTTCCAGTTGTTAGAATGCTTTCTATTCTATTACTATTCTTTTCACAATTCTCTATCTGCTGGCTGTTATGTCAAATCTGCAAATCAGGTCAGAGAAGAAGCTTCACAAATAGCTCCCATAGTGCAAATACATATTTGCAAAGACCTTTTTTCTTTTTCACTATTGTTATTATCATAAGTGAAAGGCAGTTCTGAAAGTCTAAAAGACTGGATAATATTACAATGTTCGGATTAATTTCATTTTTATAATTTTTATGGATTTGCACCTTATTGTTTTCAGTTAGTGGAAATAGATCAACTTTCTACCAATTCTGAAAGCCTATCATCTTCTTCCCTCTTTAAGAAAAGCAAAACCAATTGCATTTTCTTGCATAACCCAGCCAAGTGGTCTTGTCTTCCTGTAAGGCTCTCCTTGTTTAAGTGTTTATGCCTATTTATTGTACATGCTTTTGCACAAGTGGCCAAATGTTAGTTCTTTATGACAAGCATAATGAAGTGAGTAATATCTGTGATTGTAGGGCTGGGATATTTTGCATCAGTAACAGATTTAAGGATGGAAAAGGAACATCTGAAGGGCAAGGAACAGGAGCTGCTCCTCTCTGATGATTTCTACACCCACTTGGAGGAATGGATGTTAGGGCAGCTCAAAAGTATGTTTTTGTCCTCAATAGCAACTCTGTAAAGAGTGCTCGTACAGATCTTTTTCCTTTGTGTGTCAGAGCTGTATGTGCTCAGTTCAGATGCACCTCACAGTAAGAGGTTTCATCCTTGCTTCCAAGTAGTGCCAGCCTAGCCAAGAGAGCAGCGCTTGGAGCTCCAAAGCGCTGAGATATTTTTGGTGGCACCTCATCTGCCCCTCATGGGACTGCAGATGTGTCCCTGAGGGCACAGCTGCCGTGCTCTCTCAGGCACCCTGGTGTGCAAGAACCGGTGAGCAGGGACAAGTAAAGCCTAGACTGCAGCCTTGCAGGATGCTCTGGAAGGACAGCAGTGTTTTCCTGGTGCTGAGTGACAGGATTCAGCAGTATCTGCAGCTCTGCAGCACCATGGAAGTGTGCAGGATGAAGAAAAGAGTCCTGTGTGTCCCTGCTGCAGGGTCTGTGCTCAGGCTTTGGTCTCCTGTGCTCTGGAAGAGGTTGGCTGACCCTGTGACATGCAGCTCAGCGTGTCGCACACCTTCTGCTGGGGGCAGGACCCGGGACAAGGGGAAGCTTTGGGGCCATACAGTACTGCTTTGGCAGCCTGCACTTTCGTTTTTAACAATATGAATTAGTAGTTGTTATTAGCGTAAAATCACCAGTTAAAACACTCTCAGCTCATTTTTTAACAGTGGAGCTAATTGCCCTTAAGTGCCTGAGCTCCAGCAAAACGAAATGGCACCTTTGTGCAGAAACCCCCATTGTTTCCCTGGTACATCCATAACGACCTTTAAAATAAGCCGTTACAATTCTGACATGGTACCAGCCTGACACCTTGGGCTGGGATTTAATTTTGAGTTATAGCAGCGTTAGGAAAACATATGATGTGGCCGTTTGTTTGCAGAAAGAAGGGGGAAAAAATCATAAAACCCTCTTTTTTTATGAGCTGTCGCTTGATTCGTTCCTGGAGCCCCAAGTAGCAAGCGTCTAAATCAATGCACACAGCTGTTCTTGCTTCTTGGAGCCCAGCAGGTGTACTGCCCAATGTGCCTGCCATGTCCCCCCACTCACATAACAAATAATAACGTCTTACACACACCAGCCATCCATCACAGTTATGGCCAGCCCTGGTGAGGCCGCTGTTCTCAGGGTGGCGTGGAGATTATTTTTTTTTCTCTTTTTTTTCCTTTCTTTTTTTTTTTAAACTGTAGAAATACCCTGCCCGTGGATTATTAGTCACACTTTCTGGAGTCCTTTAATTGAATAACCTTTGGCACTTGTGGCAAAGGAAAAAAAAAGGAAAAACAACAAAAAAAAAATCAACCCCAAACCCCCCACACCACAGTGTTTATTTGTGTTAAAAAACAATAGGCATATTGTGACTGGCGAAATCAATTAGTCTTCCTCTGCAGTAAGGGCCCACATCTGGTGTGATTTAAGTTAATGTAAGGGAAGGGCCGCAGAGGCCCGAAGACCCCGAGTTCTCATTTCAACAGGTGACAGAGAAGGCATAAAAGGCTAATATATACTACAAGTGCGGAGGCGAGGCTATAAATACTGGAAGGTTTACTTAGGAGGTAAAACAAAGCTAACCAATAATGCAAAAATAAATACCTTCCTGAGACAGGCTGTCACCTGGCATGTGCAGAGGCAGGGGGAGGTGACGGGGGAGGGACAGGAACGGCTTGGGAGGCACGGGACTCTCTCTGGGCACTGTGAAGGAGCTTGGCTTTCTCTTTGGCTTGGGACACCTTCCCTCCAGGGGGAAGGTAGCAGCAGGAGAAAGACAACAGAGTATTCAGCTCCTGTGTGATTTACCTCGCTGGGGTGTAAAGGGGCTTGTGACATTCCCTGGCTCTGCCTGCATCTGCCAGGGACCCAGGTAATTCCTGCCAGCCTATCTCAATTTGATTCTGTCACTCCAGCTGTCCTGTTCATTTTATCTCGCTGTGCTACAGTGACAAAGCCCTTCTCGAGAACGGTTGTGTGTATACTGAGAGGTGGTGCTCATCACCGAGAGGGAAAGAGTATCAGAGTATCAGATAAAGTAGATCTTTTAAATTGTTTTTTTTAAAAAGCTGATTTTTCAGGGTTCAAGTTGGATCCTTAAGCCATCCAACTCCCCAAGCCTGGTTCTCTTTGGATTTGTATCCTACATTCCTACAGATCTTCTCTTATTCTGCAGTTGCCCTAGGTCAGCTCCCTTGGGGGTACCTTCAAATCTCCTGGCTTCTCCTAGACCTTCCCCTTTTCTCTCCATCTGACCACAATATTCCCAGCTGCTTCCTATGCCTTTCTGTTACTGAAAACACTAATATGGCCCTTTCTACATTCTTCAGCTGTCCATTTATGTAAAATTTCATGGAACTTAGCTCAGAGCCATTCAACTTTCCCTCAGATTTGGTTGATATTGTCCTTCCTTCAGCAGGTCTTGGGGAAGGGACTGACCTTTTCAAGAGGATGGATGCTGCAGTTACAAATGCTTTTCACTTTGCAAAGTAGACTGGAAGGTGTTCTGTAAACACCATGTGTGGCTTTATAAATACACATTTCTGCACAATTCATACGCAGCCAGAACATTCAAGCTGATGATTTTGGCCACTTCTCTCCGATATATTTCTGTAATGCTTGGACCATTTGTGGGTGTCTCGCTGTGCATCCTGGGCCAGTCACCCCAGCCATCCTGGCACAGCTGGAAACTGAGACTCTTTGAACTGAGCAGCACCCCCAGGCTGGGTGCACACAAAGAGAGTAGAGACTGTAGAGCCAGCTAAGGAGTGTCAGGACCCTTGTGTTTGCCTGGCAAGGGAAGAAGGCAGAGTGCTTGTGAGGCACCACCCTCCTCTCTCCAGCCCTGCTGTATCTGTACAATGTACAACGGCACAATAGATCGACTGGATTTGATAGATGAGGGGAGATTCCCTTAACAAAAAGATGCTATTATTATAATTATTGTTCCTGAGCTTTTGATAACCCCTTATTAACAGACTCCTAGGAGGAGGAATATGTCTATCATATGATCTCTCTGTGTAAAGACTGAGAAAACAAACCCTCAGTCTGAATCAGTGTTACTTTGTAGTGGGGATGTGTTTTGGTTCACTATCCCCGGTGACTTGTCCAAGTTGGAAATTCAATGATTCTGTTTTAATTTCTTCACAGCAGTAGTAAAGCCAGCCTGCAGCCATTGCTCTCCTTACAGAGAATACAGGCAGGTACTGGGACTTGAAATAATATCACAATGATAATAAAGGGTTTTGTTGTGTTGGCGGTTTTTTTTACATCAGTTTCCAACAGCTGGTTGCCAGTTGCCCTCTGACACAGACACATAAAAGGGAAGTAGTGAGTCCTGTATCAGCAGGGATCACTGGAAGAAATGCAGCCCTCATAAATCAAGCCAGCACTGCTACATAGCTTTAGTACAATGAAGTGCACATGTGCAAGGGTGACTGAAGAGGGACCCCACTCACTGGCTGGGAGCAAACATGGTCTCAGGAAAGGGGTGTTCCTGCCACCACGGCAAGCAGCAGGGAGGACAGACTTTGGATAGGGCAAGAGTCCTGATGGCAGTACTCTGAGGAGAAGGTTCTCAGGGGATTTCCAGTCTTTTGCCAGTTAGCAAGACCACAGCAGTGGAGTTCCTACTCTCCCCAACTTGACACACCCTCATGGCAGGATGGGAAATACCTTTTATTTTCTTTACTATATCCCCTTGCTTTTACTCATGCCCACATAAATCACCTTTAGCAATGATACTTTCTCCCCATAATCTTTGAAGCCTTGGAGGGATTACTGGTGCCATCTCATCACTGTGGCAGAATGAACCAGACATATTTCTCCTCTTACTCTTTCTTCAGTTGATTCACCAGGTTTAAAACCAGTCTCGAACATTGCCCACCACCAGCCAGAGAATGTCAGCCCTAACTTCTGCACTGAGCTGGGTAACTTGACCTCAACTAGACTAAAGATGCCTATCATTCCCTGAACAAAGAAATCACAAACATTATTCCAGGAGTAGGGAATCATAGAGAGCTGGGCTGGGCAGGACTTGTAGGTATAACACTTCCTATAGTTCAGCTGTCCAGTTTATGCATCCTTTTCAATCTTCTTGCCTGTTTCTTGAGTTTAAATGGCCCCTAGTAAAGATGGAGGCTGGGAACAGACTCCCACCTCAGGAGGAAATGATTTGGGTTTTTTACCAGGTGACTTCTTCCATGAATACCATTTGATTCTCCCACATCAACCTCTCAGTGAGACAGAAGTGTGTGTCAAGAGGTTCAGGGTGCCCACTAGATGATGGAGGGATCATTCTGGCATATTCATTCAGAGTAAGCAGCTTCTACCAGTTTAGCCCATACCCAGGGGGCAGGACCATCCCAGGCAGTCCCTGAGCAGGTTGAATTGTTCAGGTGGTCCACCTCTGATCCCTGTTATACATTTTTGGCAGAAACACCAAAAGATAGCATAAAGCATAAAGATTTTGGGAGCTGAGAGTCTTCTGCATCTTATGCTCATTCCAAAGGTTAAATATTTTGTGTTTCCCCTAGCTTAAATTTTAGTCACTTTTGCTGGATTTTTTCATTTGCTGGATTGATTAATATCAGACATCTTCTCCCAGATATACAGTGTTTGAAGCCCTTGAATGATTAATTCCCCCATCAGGGAGAGAGGTCAAATTTAACAGGGAAGGTTTTAAGTGTATAGATCAGTTATACAAGAAACTCTTCAGTGATCCAGTCAATGCAATTAACAGGGGTGACACCATAGAGTTTATCAGCACAATGTTGTGGAGACCTCAGTTTGTGGTAAGTGTTAATGGTTTCACACAGCCAGCAGCTGCATATCAATAGCATTTCAAAACAAGTGTTTTCATTTATTTTCATCACAAAATGTATTATCAGCTATTGCTGTGGGTGGACCCCACAGAGGCAACCCCACAGGCACTCACTGACCCCCACTTCTGTGAAGTAGTGATCCCAACCCAGAACTACATCCCAGCCAGACACAGCTCAAATATGAAGTTCCACCTTTGAGACATGATCTCTCCATCTCTCCATCTCTCCACCTGGCAGAAAGAGCTCACACGACTGTGGGTGTGGAAGCGCATGGAAGAACAGAGACTTCACCTCTCTAAGGAGTGCTGGTGAAAATGGGATTAGGAGAACATTCAATTCCAGCTTCCCTAATTTTATAATTTTTCAAAATTGACAGGAAAGCAGAGAAGAGTCGTAACAGTTGTCTGGGAGCTGTGGAAATGTCAGTTTTAGGAAAAGTGGAGAAACTTTGAGATTCCATTGCTCTCTTCCATTGAATAGACTAGCCAGAGGTGAGGGTAATACACTGCGGAAATATTTCCATGGAAAGAAAACAAACCATTAATACTTAAGGGGTTTTCCTTAATCATAGGAAGGCTAAATTAGTACTGATGACAGAAAGATAAAGCCAGACAAATCCAAACTGAAAATAGACATGCATCTTGATAATAAAGATAGTCACTGGAAATTACCAGGAACAATATTGGAAGTTTCTGTCTCTTCCTATCTTCATATATATGTATATATATATATACATATATATATATATACACATATATATAAATAAAAACACATAGGGTTGAATTTCAAGGTCTCCTGCCATGTCTCAAGTGAAAGGATAAGACAAAATAACCTTAAATTGTGCCAAGGGAAGTTCGGATTAAATACTAGGAAAAAAAATTCACTGAAAGTGTAGGTAGGCATAAGTGACCCAGGGAGCTTGTAGAGTCACCACCTCTGGAAGCATTTAAGAGATGTCTGGATGTGGCATTGGGGATATGGTTTAGAGGTGATTATGGTGCTTCTGGGTGGAGGGTTGGACCAGATTATCTTCAAGGTCTCTTCCAATCTTGATGTTTCTGTGATTCTGTTACTCTCTCTTGTGGTAACCATGAGAACTGATTAGATGTCTGAATGCTCTTTAGCTTTCTGAGGCTGGGAATTGAATCTTCTCTTAACTTTATTTTGATAAACTACATTTACTATAGCATTTTTCAGTAAGGCATATTGGCATAGAGATATTACAAGATATTGTAATACATTACCTGTGAATTGCTGCTCTCTTCTCAAGGTCTGTAATGCTAGTGAGCTCAGACAGATTCATTGTATCAGTACAGATGCCATGTGGGTGCTCTTCCGTTTTCCAGCAGTCCTTTGAAATGGGGACACCTGAAACTTTCCATGCCTCTGTGTATTCTTCATAAAGCCTTGCAGACCACCTCCTCTTGTCCACTAAATGTTACAGATATATTAATTACTAATTTAAATTTCTCCTTAGATTTATTTTTCTGTCCACTTATAAAGCCTCACCAGGTTTTTGGGCTTGTGCTCTCACCTCAATGTCACTGAAAATCATTCCTAATGAAATAAATGACATTTGTTAAAAGTCAGGATGTCATTCACTGCAAAGCTCTCAAAAAATCCAGACTCGGTGGGCCATACATTTTGTCTTTTTTACTTAGAGCTCCTGGAAGTTTTCTCTTCTGTGTTCTGTTTGAGCTCAGGTGCATTCATGGATTTGTAGAGTATGATACATTTTGTTTGCTTTGTCCATATTGTCTCCTTTTCAAGATGAACTCTGACTAATTACTTCGTGCAAGCATGTGAGGTACAGTTTAAATAGGTGCTAAATACTTTCAAACTAAATCTGTAACAAATGCTTGTGCATGTATGTGCCCTGGGTTAAGCATTTAATTGAAATGAAAAGTTGTTGTACAACTAGATGATGGAAAATGACTGGAAAGGTTCAGCAGACTGCAGGACTGCATCAGAGGAGGGGGGGTTTGCTGGCATGTTTGCAGATGCTTTTTTCCCAGTTCAGCCAGCTGTAACACAAATACTGCTGGAATATATTTCATAATGTTTGATAAAAATGTGTGTTGACTCATTTGTCTTAAAGCAACACTTCTGAACAAATACTAAATAGTTTTGTGTATAATTTTCAATAAAAATATAAAGAAGGGAACAAATAGAAAAAAAAAGTCTCCTAACCCAGTTTGTAAAATGAAAAGTCACTGAAGTAAAATTTTTCAATTTTTAACAACTTCCTCTTCAAAAACATAGCTAGCAAAGTACATCAATAAACTATCCTTGGGATCTTTACCTTTTGGCTTGCCATGAAGTTGTCTTAGCTTAAAAACCAGTTTCAGGAAAAGGAATGAGTAGTGGTCTCATCCTGAGGTTTGTCAGTGTGTATGAATGTAAAGCCGTGCCTATTTCAAGTGTTATCACCCTCTTTACAGAGGATGGCATGTGGCTTCAAAACCTAATGCAAGCCCGCAAAAGAGTCTATAACTAGTAGGAGCACCTTTTTGTTTTTATTTTGGTTTAACTTGGGCTACATTCCTGCTTTTCCAATTCCTATTCCCCAAGAGAGCAGTGGTTAGGAAGCACCCAAGGTAAAACTGCCTGTGTCAGAAGTGCAGAGCTCTAGGTGTGGATGATCACACTGTAACCCCACAGTCCATGCAGGTGGCAGTCTGCAGTGTTGGAGACTAGGCTTTTATTTAATCCTTCTTCTTCCATGTCTCCTCCAGCAAGGGAGGGTTGCAAAGTTGTAAGGGCAGAACCCCGGCAATGCATCCTCCCTCCTGCACGCTGTAATTGACAGCTCCACAGAGCCATCAGGTGTGACACTGAGCAGGTTTCTCACCTTCTCCTGCAGCTGCTGGCAGCACATCAGACTATCCCTCACTCCACACTGGCACAAACTGCTCTAGCAGTGTTTCATCAGTGATGCACGAAGCACGAGGCACTCCAAGGGGTTTGCAGACATTAATCAACTGACTCTGATTTGTAGCACTTAAGATGGAATATGATCATAAGAAGTGCCTCCATTTACTTATCTATAAATTACCTACAGCCATCCCCTGTCTTCCCACATCACGGTGACGGTGTGCAGTGAGTTGATTCATGGGGGTAAAGAGCTTTCAGACCACTCGATGAAAGATGCTGCAGCAGTAAGTGATGGTGAGCAGGAGTGGTGTTTTGGCAGTGTGTTCCATGCCGTGGGGATGGTGTAAATGAGGTATTTGCTTCGCATTCTTGGGCTCCCTTCGTGTGTGGTGCAGGGAAAGCGGTCACCCTCCGTGAAAGCAGGTTTTATGTTGTGTGACATAAACGCTAGGGACCACTCTGTGTGCTGGGACACATGATACAGCTGACTTGCGGACAAAATAATATAACCCACACCTCTCTGCCACGTCGGGAGAAATCCCAGAGTGCACCTCTCAGAACAAGCATATCCTGTCGTGAAATGTCAAGCAATCAACGTCAATAAATAATGAGTTGAAAACAGCAAGGTGGCGTAAAACTGCACAGTTGCGCTTGGGAAGGTAGGGAAGCTGATTAAGTGTTATTTCCTGATCTGTAAATCATCAATTCCAAACTTCTTTGTGTGTTGTCTGAAAAATATTGGCTGTGGGCCTTTTGTTATAAAAAGGTAACTAATTTTTATAGCAGCCCCGTAAATAGTAATTAACGTGCCACAAACCAAACAACATCCTGCTGTAAAAAAATGGGGAAATGCTGTGCCTATTTTTCAAGAGACCTGCCTTTGTGCCTGGGTAGGGATGAACACTTGCTTGCCCCTGTTTGGGAGGGTAGGTGCACACGTGCTGCTGTGTTGGAAAACTCAAGTCCCTTGATTCTGCCCTACCTTAGAAACAGCCCTGACATGGACTGGGAGGGAGCAGTGATCTGAAGTCCACGGTCTCTTTTTGGTGTCTGCTGTATCAGAGGAGGCAGAAAGGAGTGATGAAGTAGGTGATTACTGAATACAGCATTTTTCTTTCCAACCTCTATCACTTAATGTTTAGCTTATGCCCTGAAACATGAGAAGGACTTAGATCTTGTCTCAAAGCATTTTTTCCAAGTCGGTCTAATAAAACTGTATATGCTCTCATTATCCATATAAATCCCTAATCCCCTTCTGAACAGCAACAAACTGTTGACCTCAGTGGTACAGTGAATCCCACAGGTTCAGCATTCCTGCTTATAAAGAAGGAAACTGACTAAAACCAACTCCCTGTCTTTCCCCCTACTTCCTCAGTTTTAAACTAATAATTTTATGTGTGTAGTCAGTGCCCCTTGTTCCCTAAGGAGTGGGTAGGTGGGCATGTCAAATTTATTCTGTGTTACACACTCTGCACATGGACCCTGGGAGGATGTGGAGCTGGGAGGAATGGGAGGACTGTGCAGCCAGCCAGACCCATGTTAGATGACCTGGAGTATGTGCACAGCTCCAGGAGGTGTTAATGGCCTGCAGCAACAATGGCCCTGCTCCTTTTGCCCCCCACTTCCTTCCTTTAGAATATTTGCACCTGGCCACATAAATGCTGGGAGCAGAGACCTTCAGATGCTCCTGTTGGCAGCTGCAGCCTCGTGTCACAGTGATGGAGCTGAGCACAGAGCTTCCTCCTCAGCTTTAAGCTTGCCTGCTCTGCTTCAAGAGAGTGAGGAGGAAACTGGGCTGCAAAATCATTACCCTGGATTCTGGATCTGACTTTCTGTGAGCCTTTCCTGATGTAACTGCTTCACCTGATTTATTTACCAACCTACCTACCAAGTTGTAGGTTCTCATTCTTCAAGGGTTCTGATGGGAGGGGTTAAAAGGGGTCCTCTGATGGGATATGGTCAGTCAGCAGCAGGGGCAAAACTCTCAGATGTGGTGAGCATGACAGAACATTGAAATAAGGAGTCATGGAAGAAACAAGGGTTTCAAGGGAAAGTAACCCAGGTAGAATAGGAGGACTCCTTGTTAGAAGATTCCCCTCTGTGCCACTGTGTTCCCTCTTACTTTCATAAGTGCTCTTGTCCTCACTGTGGATTAGGGTCAGTCACACCATCTTTGGGTCAGATTATGTTATAGACATTCACACAATGAGCAGAGTGTGGCCTTATTCCACTCTGCCAGGGATGCTGCTCAGCAGCTTGGACCTGACATACCATTTTCCTGTTATTGTGGTAACTGTTGTCTACAGTTCCACAAGGAACAAGATTTCTTATTTTGCTGAACTTTTTGTAGAATCCAAACTGATACCTCAAATCACTCATCTCTAAAGCCATATTTTTAAGTAGAAAACTGAGTAATATAATCAATCCAAAGTATATAAAGGCACATAGTGATTTCACCAGAAATATTGATGATTAAAAATAGTTTCCTCCCCCAAAAGCATGGGACCACTCCACAACCACGGAATTGCTATTGAAGTCAATAGGCAGCATAAAAATCTACTTTGGCCACTAAAGCCCAGAGCCCAAAAGAGCTTACTAGCTCTCTGCTATTGATTGCAGTGGGAGTGGTAGTCAGGATCCCAAGAACCTACCAGGAACTTAGCCCGCATGACAAGAGAATGCTTCTTTGTAACTCTCCAGCCTGATTTATCCACTTCTGACAGAGTTCTGCAAGCAAGGCCTGGTTAAGAAATATGAACTTGTTAAACCTTGCTGAAAGGTTTGGGGAAAGGCTGCAATCTCCAGTGAGCAAAGTGCATCTCTCCCAGAGCAGGCTGCATGCTGGGCCCATTCATCACAAGCCACGGGGAGGGGTCTGGCAGGGAACAATTGATATGGTTTTGCCATTGAAGAGACAGTTTCCCCTCAGAACATATGGAAGACAGATTACACAGCCCTGTCCTAATGCGAATGGAGCTCAGATGGGGAGAATACACGGGCGAGAGAGGGACATCAAGGAATCAATATCATCTGACACCTGTTTTCTGTTTCCAGTATGCAGAGCTGTGCCTGGCTGCCTCTGGAAGTGTCTTCCTCTGCTTGAATTTCAGTTCTCCCCGCAGATACATCAAACTGTGTCCTGAACACCAGGGTCTTTCATCTTGCATGACGGGTGGCAGAAACTAATGGAAGAGGCTGGCCCTCCCCACCACACCTCTGTCTTTCTGGCCTCCACTAGCAGGCTTGCCAGGTTTTCAAACTTGGACACAAGATTTGACAATTTGACAAATTTGGATGCAAGAAGTGTTGGCAGGATGCCAGGGTAACTGGTTGGGTGTGTAACAGAGAGGATGGTGGGAAAAAGCTTCTCCAAGCACTGTATCTTCTTCCACCACAAGCCTGGTTCTTCACCTTTATTTTTTCATTTCCTAACACACAGGAATCAGCTAGAACCAAGCCTAACAAAGCACTGCCAGTATGGTTTTTTATGAGAAACATATGTGCCATAAACAAGGCAGCTAAGGGGAAGTAAGGAGAATCTAAGTTAAAATATGGAATCACCCTTAAATAAGCAAAACAGCTCACAAAGCAGTATTACAAAACAAATATGCAAATTGCAGTGAGAAAGTAGAGAAAGAAAAGGAAAGAAAAAAAAAGAAAGGAAAAAAGTGATCCATGTTAATAGGTTCCTTAAGGGGAAGACAAAGTGTAGAAGAAATGCCTTTTCAGAACGCAGTCTTTCCTGGGGAAAATTTCGTCACGTTATGTAAAAACAGAAAAAATTTGATTTACTAAGGCTGTATGAAATTAAAAAAAAAAGCATATATAGCAAAGTTATGTAGAACACAATATGCAGAGAGAGAAACCAAGCAAAAAAAAAATGTTGCTTAGGATATCTGTGACAAAAAAGTGATGACAGTGTGCAGTGTTACCTGCCTGCCCTGTGTGGTGTGGTGCCTTGGCCTGCAGCCCATCTGCCGAGAAGTTCAGATGAGGGATGTGTGTCCTTTTTCAAATGAGGGGTGAGTAGGGATCCCACATGAGTGGGATTGCAGATGAAGGGAGTTGTGAATCCACGGCAAGGCTGGTCCACGGTACGAGTGGAGATAAGTCAGGGTTAGTCCCTTTCCTTCTAACACTGCAGAGAAGAAGAGTTGCAGGAGAAAGGGAAATTTCTTAGAGACATCAGTGAGAGAGAAAATGAAAGGAGTAGCATTCCTCTTAATGCAGGACAATTCCTTATCTGGTGAAAGCCGAGACTGTTGCTTTGCAGCCCGGATGTTTCACTGTGGTTACACACCAAAATTAAGGGCTGTGTAGTATACCAGGCTCGAGATGCAGAAGATACCACAAGTTAAGATACCTGCAGGTATCAGGTTCATTAAAGCATCAGGTTCATTAAAGCCCCAGAAAACTGAAGAAATTTGACAGATCTTCTTGCAGGGAAATTAATAGTTCAGCTCAAGTAAGATTTTTTTTTAAAAAAAAGGAAAAAAAAAACCAAGAAAAATTGGACAGAAACAGTCTTAATTCATGTTTGTGGTGTCCTAGCATGGCATGGGATCCTTTCTCCCCTCCACTGGCAGTATCTGGCTTCCACAAGCCTCTTCTGAGGAGTCCCAAACCTCTTTCAGTCCAACACACAAGAGGCTATGCATCATTATTATTATTTCTGAGGTTGTGCGCTGGTTCTGCAATAATTCATTGATGCTTTGTGTGGGAAGCACAAAAACTGCAGCCTGGGGACTAGAGTTCACTGCTGGGGAGTTCCCCCACAGACTTCATTTTAAAAGTTATTCACTTTAAGTTAGCAAGATAGATCTGTCGGGGTCTTTAATGCACTAGTAATAGAATCACAGAATCATTAGCTTGGAAGAGACCTTTGAGACCATCAAGTCCAACCCAGTTGGGTGTTTTTGTATTTCAAGGAATGTTTTTGCCCCTAGGACAAGGGAGCAAAGATTCTCAATCTGACAGAGCTTCTTATGGAGATATAAACACTGATGAATCTAGAAGAAAATGTTAAAGCCGTTTAAGAGTAGCTAAAAAGTTGCGAAGTTCGAGAAAGAAAGTCTGAGTGCACTTAAGAGGACATCTTGCATTTTAGGAACTAGCAGGCTTAGGGGAAATGCGGGAACATGCCAAGGAAGAAGAGGAGTGGGGTCTCTTGTCTCTGGGTGGCCACAGCTTTATAGCAATTTCTTCTTGTAACAGGCTCCTTGCACATGACATTTTTTCTGTCCTCTACACTGAGCACAGACCCTTAAGCTGCTGCATGGGCTGTGTTACTCTCAGCATGGCCGTGTTAGAGGAAGGCTGGTGCTGGCTTTTCTTACAGCCAAGAAATAGATGCTGAGTGTGGGAGATTTATAGTGTCTGAGAGAGTCACGAGGGATTAAAAATGGGTTACTTGATGGAGTGAGGCTCATGATTTGGGATTAGCCTGCACGTCACATACCCACAGCTGAAATAGAGAACATTTGGCAGGAATGGGAGTGTCCTTCACAAGACTTAGGCTGCATGTCACTGGTTAGTGGCCAAAACTATGGACCTGGAACTTATCTTTAGTGATGTTGTTTTTAGTGGGAAGAAGTTTGTGGGAGGCTAGGCCAGTAAATAAAGATACTGCTGTGGTTGCAATTCAAGATGAAGAAATTTTCTGGTATAGGAGAAAGAAGAAAGGCAAGAACTTCTTTCTTTTGCCTCAGATTATTTAGCTGGATGAGCCAAGGACACAAAGTCTGAGAAGAAGAAAAAGGGCCTATGGAAGAGGGAAGATAAGGACAGAACTTGATAATACTTGTTTTTTCTCATTATTGGATCAGAGTCCCTTATTTCCCCCTTCATCCAGAAATGGGCTTGTTTTCTTCAGACAGCAAAGGTACTGCTTGCTGTTGCAAATCAATTTTATTACTTGTTAAGTGCTTTCTTTTTGAAGGAGCATCTTCACATACATGGTACTAGGTAAAGATGTTACCCATCTTCTTCAACCTAAGTGATGAGTCAGCCTATGTGCTATGTGAATCAACACAACTTTGGTAAAGGTCTCACTATCATGTCTCCTTTTTTTTTTTTTTTTTTTTTTTTTTTTAATTCTTGTGCATCCAGAATGTTTCTTTATACACCGTAACATGTGATGTTACACATACCACAAGTATACCACATGTTGGTATCAAACCAATTTTTTGTAGCAATCATATCTCATAAGCATCTACAGCAATGCTGAAAACTTTTGGTATATCAATATCTACTTCGCTCCTGGTCTGTACATGCATCTTCAGCTTGGAGTTAGGCAACTTCAGTAGTGCATTTTTTTATTTCAGCATCTGGTAGCTATATGTATATTGCTACGTAATCTGTGCGTGTGTGTAGCTGAGTTACAAACTTTGTATCAATGAGCTCATCGAAACAAATGAAAAAACAGTCACATTTATCTAAATCCTCTGCTAGCTGAATTGCGAGGTCATTGTCCAGCTGAATTCTTTAACTTTATCCCTACTGTTTAGCATGCAGTTTGTATTCAGTCATTTCAGTTTTGTTATCACAGCCTTAAGATAATGGCTTGGCATGAGATGTTCATTTCCCCTGTGAAATCACCATCAGATAGCAGTTCTGGATGTGCAATGCAGCCTGCCACTTGAGAGCTTGCCAATACAATAGTATTTGCTGTCATTGGAAACTTCTGCATTGAAGTGCAGTTCCTAGGAGTGCCTGTCATTTCAAAAGGGAAGGATCCTTTTTATTCCCCCCTCTTTCATTTGAAAACAAATTTTTATGATGTCTTTCAAAGTAGCATTTAGCTCTAAAATATTCTTTAAAAAAATCTGCTTTCAGAATCCAGAAGATGTAATGGCTTCCAATTTTGTTTCATCACGCAGTACTTGATTGTTCCCTCGTGCCTGAAAGTCTCAGTCTGCTGCTTTATCGTACACATTCGCATTTGGGCTCCAGAGCCACGGTGTAAATATGTCAGTGATTGCTTGTGCACAGAGCTCGGGTGTGTTTATGCAACGTGCTCAATCACATAATAAATATTGTAAACATTGTTGTTTACATCACTGGGAGTTTCACTATGCTGGCCTTTAAAAAACATCCTGCTATGTATCAAGCCAGCTTTTGAGTCTCAGCACCCATAAAACACAAGGCAGGTCTTGCACAGAGTGCTAAAACCATATTTGCAGTTATGTGGATGAGGAGCATTTTTTTTACTTTTGTTCTCAGAGTCTGCTTATAATGAAACCATGTATTGTTGTGTTCCAAAAGGAACAAGCCTATGATGAAAAAAAAGTACTGTAACTAATCACCACTGGTGCAGTGTCGGGTCCTGCAAGGGCCAGCATTTTGCCAACACAAGTTTAATTCTTTCCCTGCTTCATCTTCATTCACTCTCTACTCTATATTCACCTGGAAATTAATTTTATTTTCACCCCCACCCTAGCATCCTCACCTTCGTGTAGGCTATGCACTCCATGAAAGGAGTCCCAAACTCCTATCTTTCTTGTCTGGTCTCTGCTTCTTGCATCCTCTCCCTCAACAGAGCAGTCCAGCTGCTCTGTTGCCTTGTTTCAGATCCTCTGGTGAACAATGATTCCCCTTTTTTTCCCTTCTCCAGTCTCTGCCCAAAACTACCTTGATCCTTCCTGCACCTCAAATATATTCTTTCTCTCCCATAGTTTTCGGTACAGCAGAAAGGGAGAAATGTTTATGGGAAGGGTGTGAGAAACCTCCAAGTTCTTTGTCTGTCTCTCTCTGGGAGCTGCCTGGGGAGGAGAAGAGGTGGCTCCAGGAAGGTTCATCTTTTGGAGTACCAGAGCAACCTTTCCAGCTCAGGGTGGTACCTGAGGACCTATCCCAGAAGGACCCAGAGTTCTGGTGAGTTTGGTTCTTCATGGGCAACAAAATAGCAACTTGGGTTTAAATCTGATCTTACCAGTGAATCTTGGTGTGACAATGCTGTGTTTTACATTCAGAGTGGCCTCTCTGTTAAACAGATTTCCATCAGATTTGCACTGGAAACATTGGATCTGATACAGGGGTTTGTTTGCCTGTTACCCATTCTGGTCATGATTTACTAACAAAATCAGGTTAGTACGTGGATGAGCCTCCAAAATATTTGTCTACACACTTGAACTGCAGGTATGATTTATAGGACTGGTCTTTTTTTAGTTCCAGCTTATGTATAGATCAACCCTGAATTAACACCGTGCTGAGATGAATGATATAGTTCATACCTCTTAGAGCTGTTGTTCCAGTTGGCCTGAAGATAAAAAAAACATCTGTCCATGACAGAGCTTGAAAAATTATGAGGGAAAAGGAAGTGTCTTCTCCATACATGAATACTGTCTCTTGATTTTTGGAAAGTTTGCTGCGAATCCATTCATATGTATAAACAGACTATAAGGAAAAAAAAGGCAAGTAGGAAGAGGCACAAATTAAAGAATACAAATACCACAGGGCTGTTAAAAGGCAATGGAAAAAAGATAAACTTCGACAACCCAGTCCAGAAGTAGAAATGTTTTGTTGTTTCATACTTGGACAAAGGACTAAGAGCTGAAGGACCCAAGGAGAGATCTAAACTCTGTCTAAGGCAGTGTTAACCATAAGTTTGTTTAAAAACACACCAGGCAACAGCTATCACATTCTTAATGAGTGTTAAAGCTGAACCTGGCAAAATGGGAACTTTTTCAAGCCTCATCCTGCCCCTATCAAATCTCCATTAATTATATCCTTAAGAAAAACTGTGTGTGATCTTCTACATTTCTGTTTCTTCTGTCTTCAGATACGTGGGTATTTTTTCCTGTAATTTGCATCCCACAGTACTTTGCAGCCCTAATATGAATTCCTTTAAGACTGTTGGGAGGCCAAAGCATGGAAATGCAGATGATTTGGGTGTAGATTTATTGGGTGTGTGCTGGGAGATAATTTGCCCACATGAAAACTGCTTTATGGAACGAGCCTCTGATGCTCAACGAGGAGTGTTTCGAGCAAGACCAGAGACTGAAATTGTGTTGTCAGAGGTAATGTATCTGGGAAAGAGCTCCTTATGAATATTGCATTTGCATCAAGCCTGCAGCAAAGCACTCAGGACAAAGGAAGAAACTGTGCTTTTAGTGGCCATTAGCTCTTGGTGAATAATTTCTGGAGTGACTTGGGCTCGCTCTGATTGGCGCTTCCAGGTAGACAGTGATGCGGTGGAATTTCCTTTGCTGTTGAGCTCTCTCAGCCCGTGGAGAAGGGAACTGCACTCTATTAAAGGATTTTCCCCCCTCTTTTACAAGGTTGTTTGTTATCTCGGAATGCAGGCCTGCGCTGGAGCGTGTAATTACAACACCATGTCCTGGGTTAGAAAGAACTCAGACACTAAATTGTCCATGTCATCACCTGAATTTGACCATGAAATATAGCACAGAGGGACTGGAAAGGCAGCCTGTAAAGAAGTGAGGACTGAATGGGCATTTTGGTGCACTGGGCAAATCCAATCTGCTCAATCCATTGCTGCAGTCCCACCGTGGCCATTTAATATTATTACCTGCTTCTTGCCCTTGAAATTGTGCTTCCACCTCTCTTTCCATGAGGTGTGTCTGAGTGAAGGAGGTCAGGGTTAGAGAAGATTGCAATAAAACATGACTCATTTTACATGGGTGATCAGAGTCCTATTAAGTTGCAAAGGAGTTGATTTTTAAAAGAATGTCTTTTTTTTCCCCAATCAATTTTTTTTTTGTGTGCAGACACTAGGAAATAGAGGTCAGCTCTACTGTTCAGGGTGTTCAGAGATACCCCCAAAGCTGAAATAAAACCACTTGCACTCCTTTTTGCGGAAATTCTTTCATTTATTCACTTGAGCATCTTAATGTTACCACAAATTTTGAGTTTAAGGCATTTTCTGTGCTTTCACAATGTGTTGGAGCAGAAAAAACTGTGAAGTCACAGATCTCCAGGACCAGGAAACAGCTCTTGCAAGGACCTTCCCTGAGCTCAGAAGAGAATGGTGTGAGGCAGCTGCATGGACCTGGTACATGACTGGAGAGGGCAGGTGGCTGCACCTGGTATTTCTCTTCTCTACCTATGGGTACCACTTGCTGTAGTGCAATCAGGGAGAAACACTTGCAGAAGGGTATGCATGAGAAACACAAGCCTTGCAGGGAAACGTTAGTGCTTTATCAGGCTTAGGGACACAAATTGATCTAGGATGCCAAAAATTATGCCAAAAATAAGAGCAGGACAGTGAGAGAAAGAAGTAGTTGCAGAATGTAAAGATCACTTTTATCTCTCCCTTAGCAGTTATTCTGTAGGCCCATGAAAGAAAGTTTTGGTATGAGCATGTGTGTGTGTGTATATGTGAAATAACATCCCTTGAGTTGTACAAAAATATTTTTTTGTAGATTCCCCTCTTCAACAAGAGATATTTGACGAATTTCAGGTGGTTGTACTTCTGGCATGCAGTACACCCTGCAACAACATTCTGGCATGCAGTGCCCAGGCACCCTGTCCCCTTTGGATTTCCTGCATTATTCACCACACTTACTTTAAAGGACATTGGTATAAATAAGTGATTTTTATTTATATATTTATTTTAATTTAAATAATTTTTGTTTGAAATGGCTGTGGTACATAATTATATTTACTCCCTTTATATACTTCCATGATTAACTAGTACTTGGAATAACAAAAAAATTAAGACAGGATTGCATTCTTAATGGATCACTGATAAGTGTGTCAAGGTTTTAAAACACACAACACTGTCTGAAGTGCTAATTTAGGTTATGTGACTAAACATCACTAATTAAGCATTAAACAACCAGTCAGAAATGCTAGTATGGAGGTTGCATCTTTGCTCACGTATTTGACACTGCACAAGGTTTAATAGCTTGCTATGTCTGTGGATATGAATTGGCACCTGCAGCGCCACTAAAGAAACGTGGAGAGTCTGTAGTTGGGAATTATCTTCTGCAACCTGTGTTTTGAACATATGTGATGTTGTGAAGAAGTGTGTGTTACAGAGATTTTTGCTGCTAAAATCTGACTACGGTTTGTTCTTGCCTATGATGCAAAAAGTTGTGATTTATCCTGGCATGTGTAAGGATCATTTTCACTGAAGCACTGCAGTAAAAACAAGGTGCTGAAAAGGTAATGCTGACATGCCCAAGTCTCATGGGAATGCTGCAAAAGAAATGTCCTTTTTATTGGAAGTCACCTTTCTCAAGTAAAATAAATAAAGGAGGAGTGCTCAGAGAAGTGCTCAGATAGAGACAAGTCTATCTGCTTCTAAGGAGAAAGTCTTTATCTCTCCTTAGTACAGAGGTAGGCAAGTCATCTTCAGTTCCCCAGCTCTTTCTTGTCCCCTTTCAAAAGCTCAACAAATTAACATAGAAGAGTATTTCTAGGAGTTTTTCAGATTGCTCTGAAACTTCTGCTCTGCAGACCATACTTTTTTGTCATTACATCCATTTCTCATAGACGGACCTTCACAACAAGAATTTTCCCATTGTTTTCCATGATAAAAACATGCATAGCACTCATCTTTGCACATTATAGTTCATGCCTTCTCCTACTCTCTTATTCTCCTCCTGGGGCTTATACTCTCAAAAGCATCTAGGGAATCATGCAATAAAATAGAAAGGTAGAAAAAGAGTACTAGCACATCTGCTCTGGTGGGGTCTCCTAATCCCTTCCTGGGTGTTGTATGCAAGAAAGACTGAAAGTGTGCCACTGTCCTCCAGGTGTTCTGCACTCGATGCTGAAACACAGCCCTTAATCATGGCTTTTGGATTAACAAAGTGAGAGGTATTACAAGAAAAGAACCATAAAACGTCCTCATGGAAAAAGTCTGTCTGGAGGAGCAGTAATTGTCTGTCTGCTTCCAAACCATTCCCCTTGATGTAGCAGAAGTCCCAGCAGCACATGCAAGCCAGAGTGGTCCACAGTTTTTGTGGACCTGCAATAGCCAAACATAAATGTAATTCCCCTGTAAACATTAAAAATTCTCACTTGAATTGGAGATAAACTTTATGTTTTAGGAGTTAAAAAGTCTCACTTGCCCTTTCTGTCTAGCATTGATGGGGCTTCTTGCCTAAATAGGTTTTGCATTCTGGTATCTTCATTATGTTTGCTTATAATTTTTAACTTGATTGAGTCCTGAAAACTCATTTCCAATTTCTTCTAAGGAAGGTTGCTTAAGAAATGAGTCTGTGGAAATAGCAGTCTCACAGTTCTCTCTTTTCACAGATAATTACATGGTCTGTATACATTCCTTCACTTTCCAGTCTGCTTTACCAGAACCATTTTAAAACAGTCAGAACCAAAGAAGTCTTGTAAGTGCTGAGGAAAATTTCAGAATAATTTTAATTTCATCAATAATTATTTGCTTTTAAGAATGGTCACCTAAGTATTAATTAGAGTTACAATGCTTTCATTTTCATTTCTTCATTTTCCCTGTATAAACTGTTTCAAAACTTGGGGTTTTTTTCCTCTAAAAATATTCCAGCATGTGGCCATACTGATTAATCAACATTGTCATTACAAAACTTCTTTTCCTGCCCACACAAAAGTGAAACAGCCACTGACCACAAAAAAAGAAAAAAAAAAGGAAAATTGCAATAATTGAGGAAAAAACACTGTAATAGAATCCTAATGGATGCAGAAGGGAGCTTGCAGTGGCTGAGATGCAAAACTATTTTAAGAAAAATGAGTGCAGTAATCAAAAGCAAACAGAAGAGTTACTCATGCACAGAAAACATCTATGTTTGTGATCAGATTTTCTGAGCACTTGCTATGGCATGTTTTCCAAGTAGGTTATTGTGTTCAGGGTCCTTTAGGTCCAAGCCTTTTGCCAGGATTTAAGTACAAGGATGAAACTCAAATTCAGTGTGAAGAAGAAAACAAAATCTGAGAGAGAAACAAGAACAGGAAAAATCATATGAGGGTTACTGCAGCCTTGGAAGGGAAGACAATGGAGCTGACTGCAGATCAAACCAAGAAAAGGACTGAGAAATTATTAGGCCAAAAATGTTTTCAAAATACAAATTGAAAAAATCAAAAAGCAAAAGCTGGTTATGTCTTCTACGGCATTCTCAAGAATTAAAAAAAACAAAAACCAAAAAACAAGGAAATTATTAAGCAGAGAAACCAGTTCATCTATTGCTTTCATAAATATAGACCTGGAATGTTTCATGCCTGCCAGGTACACCAGTCAAGCATGCCACTGTGCTAAAATGAACTGTAGAGGGAAAAGAAATTAAAGGAAAAAAGAAAGAAAAAGCTGGACTGAAAAATAAATATCAAGTGGGGAAAAAAGTATTAAAGTGCAAAAAATACAAAAAATGCAAAAATGAATGTAGTGTAACTTCCTTATGTATGGAAGCAATAATTGAACTGGAAAAAACACTTGTCTGAATTTGTCAACATCAAAATACCTGGTTTTCCCATTACAGCACCTTTTCTTATGTGATGTTTTCCATGCTGTGTTGCTGGTTGTTGCATGTGTTATGTTTGCTCTTTGTCCCCTTGTGCTGTTCTCCTCATTGCATGCAGTTTTCTGTTTAACCCAGAATAATGAGCCAGTGTAGTTCCAATGGTCAGGAAAGGTGCTTGAAATAGTGGTGCCCTGGGCTACAGCAATATCGTGTTTGACTACCCCAGGTTTTGCTGGCACAATTTTGGAGAGGTATTATGCGATCCTGAGGATGGCTTACAGCTCTACAATTGTGCAGTAATTTTTTTTACAGGTTTGACAATATTCCACAGGCAGCAGGCACTGTAGTCCTGTCCTCCCAGCATGAAGTTTTGCTCTGGGATGGAAAATCTGATTTTTACACCTTTTCTACACGTGCTTGAAGGGAGTAAATCCTTCCCTACAGAGCATGCCTGACTTTGGTAGTCTACTGCCATGAAAGATTTATCTTGTCTCAGCTGCTTGCAGCCGGGTTGACTTCTGACTCTCCTGAATGTCAGAAGGAAACACAGTTCAAAACTTTATTGCTGCTCCTGCCAGAACACTATTTTCAAAGAACTCCTGTAACAAATCCATGGAGTACTTTGAATTCCTCTGCTTTACAATATAAAAAGCCATAAGGAAAAAACCTACCTCCTCATTCTGCATTTTCCAAAGAGGACATTAAAGTGACAGATTTAAAGGACATTTACAGCTCCATTGAGCCAGGAGGACTCGACTGCGTTTTTCCACATAGGAAGGAGGTGTTGGGTATGTGTGTGTTCTGGAATGATATGTGGCTGCTGCTGGCCTTTCCAGATGGCCTCTGATGTCATTGCTAAAAATCCTGAAATCTGCTGCGTGAGGAAATTCTTTTCATGGCCCTGTGACCTGATTTTAAAAGGTCTTTGCATGAATTTAAGGGGCCAAGGAGATGGGACAGTAAATGGAAGGTGACAGAAAGGAGCCAAGAGAATTCACATCCCTGAATGGGGCAAAATGGTGTGGCTAGCTTGTCTGTATAACTATTTTGAAAATCTCTGTCTACTGACTGATTAATATGACCAATTCCACAGGAGGAGTCCCCTCTCTTTTCAGAATAGCTGTGTTTCTTCAGGAATATGAGACCGGGGCCACCGAAGATGGAACACGTGGGCTGGCACCATGTGGTCCACACCTGGAGGGTGTCAGGGGTGCACACACTTCTGGTCCTCAAGGGGAGAGGAAAAGGTCTCAGCAGGTCTGTACCTCTCTGCTCATCATCCTGCCAAGGCCAGTTGAGGATGGAAGCAGCAGATAGGGCTGGCAAAAGGCACCTGTTCCCAGGAACAGTCTGAGCAGCTCAGCTGGCAAAGCACAACAGATGGCAAAATGCTCCTGTGCTGCTGCTACTGCTGCACTGGCTGCATGGACAGGCTTTCTCCTGGGAGAGGGGGAAGGGGGTTGTCTGTCAGCCAGAACCAAGTCTCGTTTGCAGAGCACTGGGAGAAACCTTGGCAGATATTCCTGCCCTGTGGATGAAAAGAAATCTCCATCCTAATGGGTTTCCAACTCCAAACCTGCCCCATCCAGCTGAACTCACTGCTTTGGGAGCAAGCAGTGATGCAGAAAGTATGCTGGGATGCAATAAATAAACACCCTGCCCCCTGCTCCTCTCCCTTTGCATCCTCTCAGGCAGCCAGGAGTCTTGGAGGAGAACCTCTGCAGCTTCCATCAGCCTGGTGGCCGCACCTTTGCCCGCCAGAGCACAGAAATGCCAGTGGTCTTGGGCAGAGATCTGGATTACACATTTTAACAGCAGGGACTCATTTTGGCTCCTTAAAGCCATCTCAAAACAAAAATCATTTAAAGTGCAGATACAAAGGACTTTTGTTTTCCCATGAAATGTACCTGCCCAGTATCTGATGAGGACAGCATACCGAGCACAGCTAATGAGGCCAGACAGCATGAAATTGAATCCTGAATTGAGCTTTGAGTTTTGTGGGATCCTTGTACCATTTTCAATAGGATTTTTTTCTTTATTTGGAAGAACAACAGAGGTGCTGAACAGTGCCAAGAAATTTTTGCTTGCCAATATTCTTAATTGAAAAATAATTCTTATTTTTACTGTTGTTGTTGCAAATGTCCTGTATATCTTCAGTTACATCTAGATCTTGCTCACAGCTGCACAGAAACTGATAGGATCATTGCACAAACTGAAACCTATTGTATCCACCAGAAGAATGCATCTTACAAAAAATTCATTTTTCTCATGAGAATCTAACAGGTGCAGGAAAGCATTAAAGAATATGCCACAGACACGCAGCTCTAGACATGATATGTGAGTCTTTACTGAGAGTATGGGAGTTCAACTTATAAAATCCCAGAGTTATCAGTAAAGCTGTTGAACAAGCAAAACTTTCAAAAATTTTTACTGAAGAGAGGAATAAGAAAAGTGCTCAAAACAGTGCAAAACCCACAAACCTCTTCTAAATAGAACTTAAGGAATGCAAATAAATGGTAGCACATGAAATGGTCTTTAAAAACAGAGATTCAATGCAGTGTATAGGCATCTGGGAACGAGACAGTGAGAAAAGGACAGAAGATATTATTGCAGTGTTATGTATCAACAGTTGTAAAGGGAGACATTACCCAGGAGAAGAAAATGTCATTGTGCTCAATGAAAAGAATTGAGTGCCAGTATTAGAAGAAGGGTTTATCCAGTATGTGGTGATGCTGACTCGAAAGATCATGGCCTGTTCCTGTTCCTGCACTGTAGTCAATCACAATGCTCTTCTCATGTGTTGTGTAAATATTTGCTTTCAGAAAGTTCCAGGGATGAAGATATTCCACAGGCCACCACAATAGCCTCCAAACTACTGGGAAGTTCACAAACTTTCCTTTTGCACTGGGCAGTGAAAGTCAGGACTTGAGCTCCAGGCTGAAGGTGTGGAATCTGTAATCCCCTAAGATGAGAAGCGAAGAATACAAGTTTCTTCAGCTGTCCAAGGAAGAAAAGAATTATGTCATCCAAAATAGGTCATGAACAGCACCAGAGTTGATGGTTACCAGCCCTTGTGTAGGTAAGTGCATTATATGAGTTAAGTGAAGTGCAATCCATGCCAAGTTTCTACTATTAAGAGATGAAAAAAAAAAAAAACAACAGAGAGATACTTCCAAACCAAACCCACACTCTTTCACTTATGCCTGTTCCTTAAATAAATTGAGAATGGTGACCTCATTAGGCCTACTTATTAGCAGGGTTGATTGAGTAAATTGGGGAATAGATGCACACCTCTGAACAGCCAGTGAATTGTCACTTATATGCCTGTATTCCCATACCTTCTTATTTTTATTCCCCTGATATATTTTTATGGGTGCTTTACATGACAGGCTGGGGGCAGCATCCTCTGAGAGGGAATGGAGTGCAGAGGGGCACAAACTGAGAAAGAAGTTCTTGGTGATACTTTCTGCTGTGTGGCTTTTCATGGTCGCGACTCTGTTTTCATTGTCATTCTGTGACTTCAGAGTCAGACTTCCTCTTGCTGAGGAATCCTCACCAAGAAGCTTCAAACGGACTTGGGACAGGAACTCCTCTGAATATAGAGGAGCCTCAAAGCATCAACAGCAAACCTGTCGATTTAATGAGAGACAGGGAGCCAGCTGACTGCAGGGCACTTTGCCAGCAGCTTCCAGGATTCAGAAAATCCATCTGACATACCTACAAGTACACTGTAATCCTGTTGCCTCACAAGCAAATCTATTTTGTACATTCTGAATGAAAAAATATTTCACTCCCCATGCCTTTGCTTTCCTCTTGAAACTACACAATATGATCATGCATGAGCAAAGATTCAATAATTGCTTGACCAAGGAGCAAGACACATTTAAATCAAATCTTTAATGAATTACCCATAAAATCTTATCATACTTCTGATAATATCTTTAAACATGGTCTCAGAGTGTGAGATATTTGGTACAGCTTAATCAGGATAGAAAATTACCACTGTACACTATAAATAACACATTAAAGGTACTGAAATTGCACCCACACCTAGATTTTAATGGGGTTTCTCTGACCACATGCAAAGTGAAGGACCATAAGAACTGACCTCTCATGCTTCACTGAGCTGTCTCTGACACTCGAGTACACTGCTAGAAGATAGTGTGATGTCTGCTGCTGTGGGTGGCTGGAAATGAGGGGGAAGGCAGCATTTTTTGCATAAAATTCCTGTCTGTGGTGAGATCAGATGCATTTGTTGATAAGGTTCTGGTAAGGAATTGAGAATCTGTTCCAAATTAGAAAAACTTCACTCCCCAGAAAGTCCCATGGGAGCAGAGAGGAAGGATTGCATATGGGATCAGTGTGTCTATCCCAGTGTAGATAATGAATGAGAAACTGGCACAGTTGCATGCGCAGAAAGAAAAACACTTAAGTCTGTGATGAAAGGCCAGATGAAAAAGGAAAGTGTTATAATTCAACAGAATATAAAAGACAGCAGTGGGCCATCCTTTCTTCTAAGGAGACAGGTTACTATATCACTTTCCTGAAATCACAGCAGGAATGATGGATTAGTTGGAGGGGAAAATTAGTGCCTGAGGCACTTCTGACTTCAGTGCTTCAAGTTGTCCATAATCCTTCATCGCCTTCACCCAAACATGAAACCCTGTAACAAGCATAGGGAATTACTGAGGACAAAAAGTGGTCTCCAGAGTTATTTCCTGAAACCCAATCTTGAAAGAAAGTACCAGATTTCAGGTGCATGCCAGACCCTTTGTATTCATGGCACTTTCAAAAAGGCGATGCCTCTGGGCTGACCCAAGCCCAGATAAAAGAGGTGGTCTTTGTTTGAAACTGCAAGTGAGCCTGGTGAAATTCATCTCTGATGAAGGTTTGCTTCATTCTGGATATACAAAAATGTTTCATACTTGTTTTACACTATTCTTGGTTGAACAAAGCTTGAAGGAATCCTGAATTAACATCTTCTAACCTGCACATGTAGAAGAGGCGAGGCAGAACTGAAGACAAGAAGTCTGACTATTTAACAAGACATGGGAGGACAGGCTGCAACCTATGACTGAAACCCACACTGCTTTTGCTGCATACAGCATGGAAAGAGTCAGCCAGCAGAGACAGAAGCAAGGTGAGGGAAGGGTGCTTTAATGTTTTGCAAGGCACAGGTTTTGGTGCACTGTGTCTGTCTTGTTCTGCTCCACAGCAGCTCAGCTTGTGAAAGGAAAGCAAGACTCCTCCATTTGCACGACTGTCAAGAAAACACAGGAGTAGGACTTGACCATATCTAAGTGGGAGATACCCAGAGGGATCAGCAGCCAGCTTAGAAAGGTAAATTGCCTTCTCCAGTCCAGCAAAACAACACCTTACATTAAATATGGTTATTTAAATGTCATGATTGTCAGTGATATCATTACTCATGTGAAAAGAAGATGGAGAGTTGCAGAACTGCACAGTTTACTGAGCCATTAATTGGTGGCTTTTGGGAGGTACTGCATCTTGTGTTTCTACCCCTAGTCAAAAAGGAGCCAAGGTCAAGAGCCCCTGGGCATATCCAGTGAAAGCTGAGCTGATGGGATCCCAGAGAGCACACGTCATACTCTAAATCGCTATAAAATCTGCTGTGAGCTGCTCTTGTTTAGGTGCATGCTTAGGATTTATTTCAATGGGTGGGGCTTGGAAGGACAGCACATCCCCTTCTCATCTGCTTCCTGGACACCACTGGGAACAACCTAAGTTGCATGGCAGCAAATGCTGGCTGTCTTGTGGATCCAAGTTACCAAGGCTGAACCTGCCCGAGAGTGGCACTCATTGTGCTTCCAGCTTCACAGGCTGGGTGGATTAAAGCATCATAAGAAACTCCAAGCTGGCCTGTCTCAGGCCAAGGAAGAAATTAGCAATGAGCCATGGAAGGATATGCTTTCTGGGGCATGTAATTTAAGACCACATGGCAAGATATTGTGCAAACTATTGCAATGACTCCTGGAATATATCCCTAAATTTGGCTCATTATATGCTTTACAAAAGAAAATGTTTAAGGTTTTAAGTTATAAAACATTTGTCTTCAAATAAATAGCTGCACGAAAAAGGATCAAAAGGAACTATTAAAAGAGGAGATAGAGGAGAACGTCTTTTCTTTGCAACTTCCAACATCTTCGAATTTAAATATAATGGATAATGTTTCCTTCTTAGAGCTTCTTACAGGCCCTTTCTTCCTCTCCTTTTTAATCTTGAATACCAGTGCACTTTCAGCAGCAGTAAAGGGGGCTGGCAACAATTCTCAGTTCATTTTTTTATTATAAAAATTAAATTGGGTATGATGAGCTTTTGTAAAGGAAAGCGAGAACTGAAAATATCCAGAGAGTCACAAAGTGCCGCCAGAAAGGCATTTGGGAAGGGCTGAGGTTGTTTAAACTTACATTCTTCCCACTCTGGTCCAGCTGTGTTTCTCTTCTTCTCTCACACCCATCTTGTAAGCATATGGGGTATGTTGAAGTGTTAATATAACAGAAAATAAGCCAAGCTATATTCTTAAAACAGCTCCTAATTTAGAGTAGCTTACCTTAAAACAGCCTGGCTAGTCTCAGTAACTGCTGACCAACACAGTCAGTCTAGGTGAGGAAAAAATAATTTGGCTTTTTTCACTTACAGTGGATTTTGGTGGTGATTTCTGCAGGTAGAGCTGAAAAAAATGGGTAGGGAGCCTCTGCACCTGCGGCTTGCACTTCAGATTTAAATACTTGACAGTGGAAATCGCATGGAAGATGCACTGGGGAAAAAAGAAAGATAAAAAAATTCAGGACCAAAGGAGGTTACAGTTTCACTGAGATTTACTTTGTGCATGAGTCCACCGGTGAGGGTTTTAGTCTCTTTGTCCCATTCCTCACTTGGGCATGGACAGAGATAATGAAGATTTGCTGAGATAAATACTTCTTCTCCCTAAAGGCTGGGAAAGCTGCAGGTAGTGATGGTGATGTTCTCACTGTGTAGGGTGGATTAAAAGGGTTGTATGCCTGGATCGGTACAATTTATGATAGATATTTGAGATGGTGATAAGCAGAAACCTGTCAATGACTCCAAAATGGCTTATTATACCTTATCAGAAGCGACCCATGACTATTTCCTGATCCAAGAAGGAAAATTCTCCCCTCTGCTATTCCAAATGTATTTGCTGCTAGTAACATTGAGGGTTTTACCTAAGGCATTCTGACTGGCATATCTGCCAGAGGAAAGTACAAGCTTTGTGCAAGATCCTTCATTTTGGCTTTAATTAGGCACAGGGTAGAGATTCTCTGCTCATTCCACTGTAAACCAGAACTCCATTATTAAGAAAAAACAAACAAACAAAGAAAAACCTCCATGGAAAGAAGTTAAAAGTTCTTTCATATTTGTTGTTAATCCTACCAAAAAATATATTTGAAAGCCGGACTCTAAGTTCTTCACAGAACCACTCCACACCAGCCAGAAGGGTACTGTGCACTCATGATGTCACTTATAAAGAAAAGCAGCATCTCTATTTGTGCACTAATTGCAGCAAATTGAAAGAAAACAGTTGAAAGGGTGAATATCAGTAGCCTCAAATAGACTGAAACCACCTGTCTGGATGTTCTGCTTTCCTAATTTGTTTTAGGCTGCAGCTTCTGGAAAGTGGAAATAGGTCCCTGAGATCTCCTCGAGTCTGTGCTTGGAGGAGAGATTTTCAGTGCAGTCTGATGCTGTTAGGTCTTCATAATTCTCCATGTACCTTTCAAAAGGTTAACAGATTTAAATTTGGCCAATTTGTAGAGGATTGCAAATTCAGTTTTCTGCATTATCTGATTGTCTTGAACAGGGCTTCCCAGGAACCTTTAAATTGTCTAAATGTTTCCATCTGACTCAGGAGGATGGTTTGAAAGGGAAATATCCCAGCGTAATATGTTAAAGCCCCAGGTGTGGTACTCGAGCCATGTAGTATCAGACAAAGGGGAATTGGTTCCTCTGTGTATCATTCCCCAGAGCATGAGGAAGTGCAAGGTGGCAGTGTCCTTTTACTAAAAAATAAAACCTTTTTTGCCTTGAGATAAGAAATTTAGATGCCCAGCTGAAAGGTGCATACGTTGTGTAACTTCAAGGATGTCACTAGTAAATGAGTACATGCTTTGTTCCAGGATATGTCATTAAAGATTTAAACAGAAAATACAAATATTCCAAGTAAATTGTACCAGCCAGGATGAATGCAATTTGCATAGACTTTTCTAAAGAAACAGACTGAGAAAGAAAAATAATTGGTGAATGTTTGCAGTCAGAGTGGAAGTAAAAGTTTTGAACACACATCTCCAGAGGGAACTTTGGAGACATTTAGACATAGAATTTTTCTGAAGTGATTGCTTGGTTTTGACATTAAAATTGCCTGTAATAGGAATAAGGACTCTGGAAGATCTCTTTATCTGCAGGCAAATCTGCTTAAGACTGAAAGCCTGCTCTGCTCCTCTGTCCTGGAAGAGCAAGTGAAATGCTGGTACATGGACCACAAAATTTACATCAGTGTAACCAACTCAGGAAGCAATTGCAAAGGTTGAAAAGTAACTTCTAATTGTTTGATTTGCCTGGATTTATCACTGATTACACTACCTGTATGCAAGGGCTCCTTACATTTAGCTATAAAAAACTTAGCTCTAAGTTTCTAAACAGATCTGTTGACTCTGTGAGACTCTGTGTGCAGAGATGGGTATAAAGAGAGAAGATGGAAGAAGAAAGCATGTAGGTTGCAGGGTCTTTAAAATGGAAAATAGAAAATGATAAGATCTTTTAAATTTTCAGCTTCATGCACTGTGCAGACAGGAAACTGTGCCTTTTATTTATATGATTATATTAATTTTGGTTGAGAAGTTAATAGTATCATTCCCTTCGTGGGACCTGTCATGCATTGAAACTAAATCATTCCCTGTGGTGTAATATGAAAAGGGCACTGTGGACTCAGGAGAGCCATTTTCCTGTCATTAGCAAATTTCATCCTTATGTCTGGATACCAAGTACACTGTCCACGGCACAGATGAGTCTTTTTCCTAGCTGTAGAGAATATTGTTGCCTTTGAAAAGCACATAATTTAGCAATTACAAATCCTGTTTTTTCTCCTTGGAGAGTATTGTCCGTGAATGTTTTCGTGGATATAGCCTCCCTCCTTGTAATCCACTGCACCATAAAAGTACCTGAAAAGATGACAGGTGGGACTATATACTGCCAGACCAAACCCTTGAGCTCAGCCCACTAAAAGTCATCCCATTGTTATTCCAGTCCCTCAGTCATACCTGGATTTGGAAACTTTTGCATTAAAACTGTGGATACAGATCAATTTTCTTGGCTGGAATGCTCTGCCCTGTGCACTGTCCATGCTCAGCCTGGGGTTCATGGTGAATTGTGGAATGCAGGTTCACTTCCACTTATGCCCAAGTGTAAATGGAAATGAGTATGGAGCATCCTTCCCCCAAAAACCCCAGAGTGCCACCAGCTGCCAGCACCTCAGTGGGACTGGCAGGTGTCAGGGTACCTGCAGTGCACTGGCTGGGCAGTTTCAGCCTCGAGCAGTGACAAGAGAAGAGTGGAAGAGGAAACATGGGTGTTCTTAGTAGACAAGGAATAAGTATCTGACAAGAGATGGGAAAACACAGCAACAGCAGTGTCCTGGTCAATAGGGAGCATGGGGATTGAAGCCATGATATGGAACACACTGTGTCAGAGGCAAGATCTGGTAGTCCCAGCACTAGGGAATGACAACATAGTGTAAGGAAACTCTTTAGAGTATCATTAAACTCTGACAAAGGAAAGTGTGTGTGTGTATGCACCCGTGCACATTCAGGCATGCACTGTGCATATATCCAAACTGGGAAGAAAATCATTCTGGAAATAATAGGAAATTAATTTCCAAACACATGGACTGAGGCACCCACAGCTGCCTTCTATGTATCTGGGAGTGGGCACCTGGAAGCCAGGTGATGTGCCACTGCTCCAGTTTGTTCTGGCCTCCCCTGTGTCTCAGATGCCCATCTGCAAGTTGAGGGTATAGACTGAAGGGTCTCAGGTGAGAACTGCATGGTAAGAAGCTCCCAAAGTTTGTTCCTCTGTAAACTCTCCCTCCTGTTTCTCTTTCCAGATGGCTGGGCTGGTGTCACCAATTAAAAACAAAGAGGGCATTAGGGAAATGAGAGAGAGGAAAAGAAAGATATACAGAGCAGCAATTAGAGAAGAGACAGCTAAAATAGGTTCATGATGGCAGGGATTCCTTCATGTTTGATAAATGTGTCTAAGGTGAAACTTTTCTACTGCACAGGCAATTTTGTGTTAATGAATGGCTCCCCAGATTCTTTCCTCCTGAAGGTAATGTGATGAAACAAGTTGATCTAACACAGTCTGAGAGCAGCTGAGCAATTACAAATGGGCCTGCTCTGAGCAGAGGAAGCAACAAAAGGTCAGCCTGTTTATGAACCTTGTGTGTTGCTGGTTCACACAAAGTTAAATGCTTGAACTGCTATCTGTGCCTTTGGAAATCTCCCACAAATTCTCCCCAGAGACATGCTTGTGAGAAGTTTGCAGCAGCTTAGAATAAACTATTTTAAAACAATAATGAATGAAACTATCATAAACGTTTGTGTGACTATTTTGAGGCTCACCAAAACTGATGGCCATAAAGAATTTAATCCAAGGGTCTCTCCATACATAAAGGCATATGATTTGTCACTGATTCAGTTGAACATGTGGACATTCTTAACATGCTTTAGAAATGAGCTATGCTGATTTAATACCGTAAGTTAAATTGATTATAAAAATATTAAAATTGCAGAGTCTGCAACCAAAAGTAAGACATTCCTCACTTAAGGTGCTGCAGTCTTTTACTGTGAGATCACATCATCTCTTTCCACAGATGCCCCCCACTCAGAGTATGGTGTTCAGTTACTGACAAGTTTTTCAGTGTCTTGTTTTAATCCTCATTGTTCAGAGTGCAGTCCCAGCCCTGTGTTACCGATCACACCTCAGCCCTGGGTCCAAAGGGAAAGCTATCTGTCCACTGATGCCAGGATGATTTTTTGCTTTTCTTTTATACCCCTCTTACATACTCTTTTATATAGTTTTATTTATTCTTAGTGCTTTTAGCCTACATACTTGTAACTTTCCAAGTCTGATAACTCAGCTGAGACCCACTGTACTGTTAAACCAGGAGACCAAACAGTCTGGAAGCCCCAGACACCAAGGTCCTCTCCAAAACATATTTTTTTGTAAACAAAGATAGGCCCATGGAAAACAGAAGAATCCTCAGAATGAGGAGTTCACTTGAGCCTCTCATTAGAAAATCCTTGATAAATACATTAATTTTACAAAGCCTATAATTGTGTGTATTTCGGTGTGAAAGGAGTGCATGCATTTTTGAAGCATTCCACCTGGACAAAGTGCTGTACCCCAAGATCCTGAAATAAATACCAAAGTAAAAACCCCTTTTCCCCATAAACCGTGTTTTAGTTTTAATTATAAGACCGGGAAAAGGCATCACACAAGTAGGCTTTTCATGCACATGCTTCCTGAACATGAGAGGGACAAGTTTGGAAGCCTGATGTTAAATAAATAACTAAACAAGTAAGTGACTGCTTTGATGTCACACCCTCACCTTCAGAGGAGAGCCCCCACAGACTCAGCGCTCAGCTCAGCACAGAGAGCCCAGCCTCTCACCCTGGCACACAGAGGAGGAGCAATGCACACCTTCTGACCACCACCCAAACACCCCAGCTGGAGTGATTTGGCAGGCACTGCTCTGGAGCTCTGATGCAGAAGCAAGGCTGGGCTCAGCTCACTCAGGATGGCTTTCAGTTGTCTAAGCCATAGCACGGTCCTCTCTCCCTCTCTCCTCCTTTCTTTTTCCACTGAGAGTCATACTTACTTCAAAGGTTTCGTCTTCAGCAGTTGTGCAAGGTCTGGTAGAAAACAGCTTTTTTTTGAGAGTTCAACCCCTTTTCATGGCCAAGGCACCATCCATTTGCATACTGCATGAGATGGGGATACTGGAGATAAATGGTTGTGTTCATAATTAATTTTTGTAGTGTATGTGTGCAAGAGGACTGAACTTAAATTTCATGGGTATCTTAATTCTGGTCCTTCTTAAATTGTGTTTGGCTTTAAAACCCTAATGATCTTCTAATGCAGTTTTTGAGGAATTTCCTCAGTTTTTTGAAGACCAAACTTTAAAAAAACTTGGAATTTCTTTATAGGAGGCAATAACTACTCTCACATGGACTATTAGGATGACTGGTTCCTTTGCTCATGGCTCTCAGAAATGTAAAAGATCGCGGGGTCAAGAAAAGTGGTTTCATTCTGGTTTTTGTTTTTCATGTGACATATGAATAATTCGATTCAAACCAAAACAAGATGTAAATCCACACAGAAAAATAAAAATTCCTCCTTTTCAAAGGGCTTGAAGGAAGCATTTAGATTTTTCAGGATTTTTATACCACTGAAAATAGTTGAGTAATATCAGCACATGCTGGAATCAGTGGTGGTGGTTTTTCTCAGCAAGGCACACCTGTACACAGCCCTCCCTGCCTCCTGCCTCTTGAGGGAGCAGCACAAAAATGACCAACAAAGTGGTCATTTTTACACATGGGCTGGGGGACAAGGAGGCAAACAGGAGGTCTGCACCAATTTGCAAACAGCAGATGATGCAGGAATCCCAACTGGACGTCACCTGAGAAAGTTGGCAGTGTGCCCCTTCCCAAGTGCTCAGGGTGCCCCTGCCTTGCCCTGAGGTGCCCTGGTCACCACCTCCCGCCTCGAGGACAGTGCTGCAGGGGTGTCCCTCCAGCCCTCCCCAGAAGCAGCCAGGAGGTTGGCAGGACCCAGGACTCTGCCACTCTACCCAGTGCCTGTGCCTCTACAGGGAAGACCATTTTCCTGCTATGGAAGCGCTGGATCAAATGATTGCACACACTTATTTTCTTTTCCCCTTCCAGGTTTTCCATGGCACTCCAGCCTGGCATTGCCCTGTTCTCATTCTCCCCTACTTTCATCTCCTCATCTCCACCTCCTCATCTCAGTTTCCAGTCACCAGCTGCTTCATTCAGTCCCAGCCTCCCCTTTTATCTTTACTATCCTCTCTCAGCCTCTCCCAATCCTCCAGGCCTGTATCTACCCCTCCATCTGAGCTCCCATCACCTCTAATTTTAATTTTTAAGCACCAAATTATTGGTGAAAATCCTGTCATAAATTCACACCAAGGATAAAATGGTATTTTTCTGCTTAGTCTGTTTCCTGGGACAAATGAACCTGAACAGCTTCCTCAGGGGGGCAGAAATCTGTTCCAACAACTCCAGCAGTGACCCAGGTTTAGCACAGTTCATTAAAAGAGAGAGGAGAAAGGTGTCATAGGAAGATCAGAGCAACATTTAATGTAGGTGCTCTTTCTGGCTCTGGCTGCAATATTCCCATGTAACATTAGTTTCCCAAGGCAAGTGAAGTGGAAAGAAAGGCAATGTAGTAGATTATTGTCTCAGTTTGTGCTGCCCTATCCTAAGGGACAAAGGGCTGTATCAGGAGTCACATGGTCATGCCTGGCAGTAATCACTAGTCTGTTCCCTATCACATAAAGATGAGCATAAAAGGCCTTCTTCCGTCTCAGTGTGCAAAGTCAGAGGTTGCTTCCTGTGAAGCCTGACCAGAAACACAAACAGCAAACAGTATTGTTGCTAGCCTCCAGCTCCACTGAATTGTTTCCCTCCATACACCTCATGTACTCCTGTATCTTTCTGTGGGTTTTCAAAACCCCTTGATGGTGTTGCAAGTTCCCTTTCCAACAAGAGAGGAAAGAAAGGCTTTGACCCCACTCTTCCTGTCCAGTTTGTCACCTGCAATGTTAGAAAAATAAAAGCCTCTGAGAGCTGCCCGTTTGGAGCTGTGCTTGTTTGCCTCCATGTGTGTGCGCACACGCAGCTGTGGATGAATGTGATTGCGCATGCAAGAGTATGTGTGATAACATCATCCAGATGCCACACCACTCTCTTGGATTATGTCAGTCTCACCCAATGAAGCACACTGAGCAAATGCTAATAGTTAAGAGCTAATAAACACTACGCTAGAAGGTCAGTGCTGAATCGTTTGGATTGTGCACATGGTTTCTCGGATACTTTCCCCCAGTAGTTGCCTGTAGCCAGAGAGAGGCTGTGTAGCTGCAGATCTCCCTGTAAGAGGGATTTTTAAAGTCCTGCACCTTACAGAGTCAGCTGAATACGTTCAGAAAGAAGCAGCCCTGAAACAGTTGGACAGCATTATTGCCAGAAAGCAGATTTCACAGGTTTCAAAAGGATGCTCTCAGTGAGAGTTTCCATGTTTTTTATATGGTTAGTTCAAAGCAAAAAATGTCATACTTTTTAAAATCTCATATTTACAGAGGTCAGAAATAGAAGAGCACACGATTCTTTGTCTCCTTCATTTTATTTCTCTGTACCTTGTTGCCTTTGCTTTCTTACCAGTCCTTGTATATGCCATAGAATCACAGTAGACTTCAGGCTGTGCTCCTGTCCTGACGGTGCATTCTATATGTAAATCAAGTGAAAATGTCTTGGTTACTTGCATGATGAAGACTTTGCTTCACTGTCTGCTATTCTTTTGGTGACCTGTAGCTGTTAATAAACTGGAGCCTTTGTTGACCAAATCACTGCCCACTTCCTTCCTTCAGCTGACCCTTCTGTGAACTGCCAGGAGTTCCTGTTCAGACAGTAGATGTAGTTAGAAGGTGGCCACACGGTGCTGGAGACATTATTCCCAGCCGTGGGAATAATGAAGACATTGAGAGAGTTCAAAAGAAACATGTTAGATCAGTAAAATCATTTTGCTTTAATCTCCAGCTATTCGTTTAACCCCAGACCCAAACTCTTGCTTTAGGATTCCTAAACCTCCTAGCCTTTTTTTAGTTTGGATGAATGTCAAGAGAAATAAAACACTTCTCTCCCAGGATAGAAGCAGATATTGTTAAAGTTCTAGCACCAATATTGAACCAAGATTTAAGTACTTTCAAATGTGGTCAGTGTTTAGAACTGAGTTCCAACTACTTGTAAGTTAAAGGCAACTTCCTGACCACAAAGGAAGTTTGAGACCCATGTTTGGAACCAGCTCTTCTCTTTTTCCTGATGGTCCTGTAGAAGATGTGCTCACCCTCCAGCCCATCCTGTTCTGCACTGATGTGGGGATGGGGTTGGGAGCAAGTACGTTATAAAATCATAGAATCATAGATCAGAGAATCATAGAACATGTTGGATGGAAGGGACTGTAAAGACTATCAAGTTCCAACTGCCTTGCCATGGGCAGGGCCACATTGCATGAAACCAGGCTGCTCAGAGCTCCATCCAGCCTGGCCCTGAACACCTCCAGGGTGTGGGCATCCACAACTTCTCTGGGCAACCTGTTCTACCACCCACACAGTAAAGGGTTTTTTCCAATATCTAGTCTAAACTTAATCACTTCTAGATTGAATTCATTCCCCCATGTCCTGTCACTAAATGCTCTTGTAAAATCTCTCTCTTTCTTGTACGTTCCCTTCAGGTGCTGGAAGGCCATAATTAAGTCAACTAAAGCCTTTTCTTTCCCAGGCTGAAAAAACTCAATTCTCTCAGCCTTTCTTCATAGGAGAGGTGCTCCATTCCTCTGATCATCTTGATGGCCTCCTCTGGACTCGCTTCAACATGTCCATGTCCTTTCTGTGCTGGGGGCCCCAGGGCTGGATGCAGCACTCCAGGCTGGGTCTCAGAGAGCAGAGCAGAGGGGCAGAATCACCTCCCTTGCCCTGCTGTCTCCTTTGGATGCAGCCCAGGGTGGAGTTGGAGACAACTAGTCAGGACCAAGGGGGATGGGAGTGTACACTGGAAAGACTCAAACTGAGAGAATCAGATTTTTACAGGAGGAATGGTCTCTCAGGAAGATTGGCAAGAGGTCAGACCAGGAACTGGGAACTCTAAAGAGGAGAATGAACAGCTAATGATGGATATTTCTCTGAAGTTTTGTGGTAGAGTTTTAGTAGGAAGGGTCCACCTTGGCCAGTGATCCAAAAGTTAAGATTGTTTCTAACTCTTTCCAAGGGTGTTCCATTTCCCCAAGAAATATGTCCCACAAGACAACTTTCAGCCTTTATTTATGAACCTTAGATGGCCAGCAGGAATCTGGCAATAGAAATTATCGAATTATTCCTAGAGGTAGGAAAGCACAGTTTGGAATTAATGCAGACACGTCAGCAGCCATAAATAACAAAAGAGTGTGCAAATATAAGTTTTAAACCTACAGAAGTGCCTCACCCCTCAAGACCAGTAAAGGTTCTTGGACTAGCAAACGCAACATCCATTCCTTAGGGGTGAATACCCCCACTTGCCCTGAACTCTGCAGAACAGGGTGCTCACTGCCTTTGGGGGCGTCTGTCCACTCCTTGAAAAGTCATTTCACCCACTAGCAATGTGGTCAAGCTCAAGGGCTCTGTTCTCAGGTTAGTAATTTCATAGATTGTAAAGCCAGAAAGGACTTTAATGATCATCTGGTCTGGCCTGGCCTCCCACATAACAAATAATGTCACCAAGTAAATCCTGCCTTCACTTCAACTACTTGTAGCTGAACAAAAAAAGCATATCTTATTTAAAAAAAAAAAAAAAGTGGTTTATTCTTGGTCTTTAAAACTCAACTGATAGAGAATTTACCATATCCTATGGTATTTTCTTGTCAAGGTTAATTATTTGTAGGGCTTTAAAGAGGCATGGCATTTCTTACTTGATTTTTTCGGTTTTGATCTTCCCCTTGTTAACTAGATTAAACAACCTCCTCATTGCTAGAAATATTGTCAACTCCCCTCTGAATCAATTTTTTACTTTATACCAGATTTATAAACATGGTCTCACTTTAAAGCACTGGCATCTCAATCTGTATTTTAGAGACATTTAACCCAGTCTGTGTTCCTCTTATCCCAACATGTTCCCATCCCACACCTGCAGCACAACCATGTCACTGTGGAGGGCCAAATTTGGTAGCTATAGCACCAGTATCTGAGCTTCCAGTGTTGGACAGTGGCAGGAGGCAGAATTATTTGTTCTTCAGATTTTATTTGTGATGCCAGTGGCCCCATTCTTTGTTTTGTCTGTGAGATGGGGCAGATGCAAAGTGACCACTGATTGTACCACTGATTTGCTGTCAGCAAATTACTTCCTGGATGACTCAGTATTGGCAGAAGTGCCTTGAAAGTAACCCAGAGAATGGACAGACAGAACTGTTGCTGTGGATATTTACATCTATCTTTCAGCCCCAAAAGAGGGAGAAAAAATACCCACAACATTTGAGAAGCTGAGATACTGTGTGGGACAAAATGTTCTGCTACTTCTCCCCCTTTTGAATTAATGAAAATGTGTCATTTTCTTTTGGTTTAACACTGACCTGCACTTGCAGGCTGCCATGGAGCTGCACCTCCTCACTGCTCTCTTCTGCAGCCCATGGCCCAGGACTGGCAGACTCGGATTTTCCTCAGATTGGGATGTCAGCACTGCAGCATAGACCTGAGGCGGCTGAGGCACCTGTTGATCTGGCATCCTGTTTTTGGGGACCATGACAGCAGCGCTTTAGGCTGCTATATCCTCCCTAATGCTGCTCTTTGATCTTTCTGGTCCCCATTAAAAGACCTGAAAAGCCCATCTGTGTCTTGCTTTATGAAATCCATCATGGTCCTGCTGGACATAGGAGTTTCTCCTTGTCATACTGGGGTACCACAGGCAATACAGGCCACACAGGCCACAGGGGTAATTCAGCTCATGGTAGATACTGGTGATCTAGGTACCAAAATCTCTAATTGTCTGAGGGTCACAGAAGACCTTAACCACCAGGTCTTGGATTTATCAAACAAAAATAAAGGATTTTCTCCAAGGTGGAATTTTCTGGTGAAAAATATTTTGTTGTCAGAGACGATTCTCCGTTTTTCCATAAAAAAGAATCACCTCAGCAGAAAGGTCACAGCCACCCATAGAAACACCACAGGTGGTGGAGGGCAGCATGTTGGGAATGGCCAGAGAGCCATTGTTTTTTCCCAGACAAATGCCAAGCCAGGCCACTCAGTTTGGTTTCACTACAATCACATCCTGTTTCAAATAGCCACTCTTTGCTACCTCAGCAGTTGCTGAGTACTGTCACACAGACAATTCACTGTTTCTTTCTGGTTTAATCTTCACCACAGGGAACTGACTTAGCATCCTAAATGCTATCACACATTTCTGTATAATCCACAAATGCTCTCCTTCCCCCTGTGGTAGTATGTGCTTCTAGTCAACTGCAACCAGGAGCCTGGAATAGGGAAAAAAAAGGGAAAAGGCAAGTCTGTTAATCCACCATGACACATACACCTTGATTTTATTTTATTGGAGGGATTTTATAAGGGCTATTATCTCCTGGTTTACATAATCCAACACTTCCCTCAGGGCAATCAAAATTGAGATTCATATAACTTGGAGTTTACAATCCAATGCAGCTGGCAAAACTGGGATTCAGATTCATGACCGCAAAGGCAATCCTACTGCACAAACCCTCAGGAAGACAAAAAAAGACAGAGAGAGAGAGAGTGAGCCAATAAGAAAAGCCCCCCTGAAGTGATCTATTATATTGTCTGAGCAGGAGTGTTCGGGAAGTGGTATCATTAAATGAGTCGAAACTTCAGCTAATTTGATTCAAAGGTTGCGTGACCTCTGCTAAGTGAGGGACTCCCTTTCCTTGCTGCCTTTGTCTGTTCTCAATAATTTAGCCAGCAACAAGGTAAGATCCAAGATTGACTTTTTCTGCTACAAATATGACTTCGGTCCAAGTATTTTAGCACCTGAACTCAAGTGAGGATAATAAATGTCAAAGAAATATTTATAGCTTGGTATATGGAGAATTTCCAGTTCCCTATACTGCAATAACATACATCCATCTGCTAACAGCATTAGAGCCGCAGTTTTAAAGCAGATAGTGCCTGAAAATAGAAGGCTACAATATGCACAGATAGCTGTTGTATTTAAGTGTTTGATACTAAGCCGATAATTTAATTAGAATTTAATTATCCAGCCCTGGGAAGCTGTTTTCTTCCTGGACTCAGGCCCACACAGAAATTCAGACTCAGCTCTGTGCCTCTTCCACTCCTCTGTGTTCATTTAACTGAGATCCATTCCTGCAATAACCAGCTGAGGAGACCAAGCATACAGAAAAAGAAGGTTAAAGAGGAATAGTTGAAATTTAGAAGTGGAAAAAAACTACTTATTCTATCCCTCCACCTAGTACAAGTGAACTATTCGTCACAGCTTCTTAAGTTCTAGTTTCAACTGACTGCAGTGATGGAAGCTCCATCTCTTCCTTTGGGAGAAAGTTGCACATTTGAACAAAGCTCCCTGCTAGCAAATATTTCCTGATACTAAGCCTGTATTTTCCTTCTTTTTTGAAGTGATCCCTTTAATGCTGGCTTGGTCTGAGATTTTTTCCCAGTGAACTCAGCTCTGTGAGATCTGGAATGCTTACTGGAATGTATGTCTTCTCACCCCCAGATTATGGTTTGAAATCCGCCCTAGGGTCGCAGTGGATGGAAGCTGTGGCTGCCGAGTGTGGTCCCACAGGTCTGTGTGAAATAGGTCGAGGTGTGTAGCCCTGTCCTGAAGGTGTGCCACAAAAGCAAGGCCATAAATCTGCTCCATAATTGTCCATTGCTGAGCCAAGTGCTGATGGGAGATAAAAAGTCCTTTTGAGACTTGGACACAGAACAAGCAGGCGAAAAAAGTGTCTGAGCAAAGATGGGGGTGAGGTGAGGAGGGGCTTTTGCTCCTGCTGCGTTGGGTGTGTCAAAGTGCTTCGAGCAACCCGGTCTGGTGGAAGGTGTCCCTGCCAGTGGTGTGGGAGGTTGGAACTAGATGATCTTTAAAGTTCCTTCCAACCCAAACCATTCTATAATTCTATGACTACCACCCTTCTTTATCCTCTGGTGCCTCTCAAGCAAAGTAAAAATGTAAGATACAGCAATTTTGGCAGAACTGGGGTCTTTTTCCACTTGGAAAGGATATCTGAATATGGGGATTTCTTCTGAGATCCAAGATACATAACTGAATGACTTCCTCACTAGTGAGTGAGCACCTTTGGTTGCAACAGAAATCAGAGGTGGAGAGCCATGTGGGAGAATGGTTGAAATGAAAGCACAAAGTTATTTCACTGATGTTAAACTTTCCAGGAGAGCTGGTGTCTGCAGTTGGGTGAGGAAAATCGTGGGGAGTCATGGAGACAAATGGCTTCTGCCCTGTGACAGAGTGGAGACCTGGTGCTGTTCGGTCATGGCAGCAGTGCCGATTGGCATCAGAGCCCCACACTGCCCCTCTCGGGACAGTCAGGAAGAAGGACACTGCTGGGGTCTGTGTGGCCTGAGGGGGACCAGTGTTTCAGCAGCACTAGCTCCAGCCTAATTTTAGTCCAGTTTGGGGATACCCTCCAGGATGGGGCTTGAACGTATCAGGGTCAGTGATGGTGCCCAAGGGATTGCCCTGTGCTGAGGGACCACAGGATCTCAATGCAGCTGACTACAGGGCTAAGAACCAGCTCCCAGCATCAAACCAGTGTGACATTTGTAAAGTCCAGCTCAGTCACAGCATGTGAGACTGCACCATGCTCAAATACTACATTTGACATGTTTCTGGCATGTTACAACATTGAAAATGTCAGCTATGTGTCTCCAGAGGGAGGATGGAAGAAAAATCTGACTGTCTTATTTTCTCCAGGGGTCAGTGGGGGACGTTTACCTAACAACCACCTTTCCCATAAAGGGAAGGGAATAGAGAGATCGAGGACAAGAGCAAGAGAAGATTGGATCAGGGCAGCACTCCAGGGTTCAAAGCTGTCACTGGTAGGTCCCCAGTGCTGATGTGCCAGTAATGTTCACAAAGAGCCTTCAGGGTCAGGCTGAGCATTCAGACAAGTTAGTTCAGTGACTCTTCTTTCATCACGTGATTTTCACCGTGTTGGAAAGCCTGGATCACTCTTGGAGCAACAGCGGTGGCTCATTTTGGGGAGAAGTGTCAGTGTCCACTCAGAGGCATGAAGGTTTCATTCTCCATTTCTCACTCCACACAGGATGAGGATATACCAGAGGGGTCTTTGTCAGTCTTGTCCCTCATGGTCTGGAAAAGTGGTAGCATCTCTGCTCTCTTACTCACTGGTGCCTCATCCTCAATATGTGGTTGATTGCACAGATGAAAGTCTCACAATACTAATGTTAACATCTGTTCTTCTCCCTCCCTCCCTCTTTCCCTCAGCCAAATCAGCAAAACTTCTGGAACAGCTTTGTTCTGCAGTTCCTCTGGAATGAAAAATGGTGGCTGCTGTCTCTGTCTCAAATGCCAGGAAAACCTCCTGGCCCCTGTTATATATATAAAGAGAGGTGATTCACCCTGAAGACTGGCCCAGTTAGGTCACGCAAATGAGATTTTGCTCATAAAGTTACAAATGAAAGCTTAGATGGCGACTTATCCCTGCTTCTTGCTCCATCTCTTGGTCATTTCTTCACCAACTGAAGTCTCCTTAGAGGCACACCTCATTGAAAATTATTCTGTTCTTTTCTCTCTCTCTCTCTCTCGCACTCTCTAAGGAATTGTATTCTTATGGATTATTTTGCAGTTGAAATATTGTTAATTAGCTATGCTTGGTTTCATGGTTTATGCTCCATTTTGCTGTATGTTGTGCTAATTAGCATGCCTTCATCAATAGAAGGGCTTGAATAAGCTACTGCAGCTTGGCAAAAGACAGCAGAGAATTCAGATCAGCCTGCTGAAACATATCTTAAAACAAAGCAAAACAGAACAAAACCCCTTTCTCAGTGAGCCAGACAATACCTAAAGCATGATTCTCTAGCAAACATTGCTTCATATAAAATTTAGCAGACAAGTGCAGGGTTTCTCTTACTTTTCTGTGATCACAGTCACAGAGTGTAATAATTGTTGTGGATCCTTATTTCAAGAGGTAACATAAGATCCTATAAGCTGAAAAGCTGCAACACCAGGGCTCTGGTAATGGGCTTTGAAAGCCTTTGTCTGCTTTTCTTAAGTCAAGGCCAGTTTCATATCAGACTGTAAACTCTGGAGACAACTTTAAAATACATCTCACTGCTGAGTATGTGAGGAAGCAAGTTGAAAATGTGCTTTCTGCAGGAATTTGTGTGGGTAAAATTTGATCTCTCTGATGTTCATGGGAAATGAATGAAGAAGCAGTATAAGCATGGCCACAGTGAATTAATTTGGAAAGTTACACAAATTCTAGCCAAAATTATTTTTTTCAGCTTTTGCTGAGCTTTGCTGCAAGTCCAGTTGTGTAAAACCATCTGTTCTTTTTCAGAGCAACCTTATTAAGACCTACTGATAATATTTCATCTCCTTACTATAGACAATGTTTCAGTCTTTATTACAGTCCCTTAAATGTGAGGAGCTGTAATCTTGCCATCCTGTTTGCAGTCAGAAAATATGATGAGTAAATCTGTCATCTCTCCTTGAGTAAAAGGACTCCTTCCTCACACTGTCTCTGCTGCTTTTGAGGTAAATTCCTGATGTGCTTTAAACAGTTACGTATTATTGATTGGCATAAATTAATATCTGTGCTGTGATTTGCAGCAGATTCCATGTTAGAGTTTTATGTCTGGTAATTGCTCTCATAAAGCATGTTCCTACTGTAGATGTGTGGGTGAAATGTGTCCTGGAGACTGCCTGTTGCCAGCTGTACTTCTTTGGAACACTGGCTTAAAAAGTCACTTTATATAGTGAAAAACTGTTTAAAAATTATTCAACGTTCCCATACAACTTCTACTGAAGAAAAATTCTAATTAAAATTAACTAGTTTATTTCTCTTCATGTTGAAGTTTTCATTTAAATTTAATCCCTACAGAGAAACATTTTAATTTTTGATCCTTGCTCATTTTCTCCTCCTTTTCCCTATGTAGAGAAAAAAGAGAAAAAATAGGGAAAATGAGAAATACACATACATGAAAAATGCATGAAAGCACCAGAGCAATTTTTCTTATGATTGTGGTTTCATCGAAAGCAAGAAGAAACCTTTTTTTTCTTGTATCTGTCTTCCAAGAGAAGAAATAAATATGTCAAAATACTCGACTTTCTCGGGTTGCTGATTTATTAATAATTCCTCTGGATGGGTAGGGAAGGAGAAAATTTGGAAAGAAAAGGTAGGGAGGAAATCACAGGCTAATTATCTAATATCTGAGAATTACATAACAACAGAAAACAAACAAAAATAGGCAGTAAAAATGGCCAGACTGAATAAACCCAGGAAGTTGTACATTAAAGATATATCTGAAAATGAAGATCAGTCTCAGGCAGAGACTTTTTTGACGGAAGTATAATTTTCAGCAGGGAAAAAAAGTATATATTTCTGCTCCTTTGATCTGGTAAGAAAGGAATTTGGGGTGGTTTTTTTCAGAAAAACCTTTCCTCTACTGAGCTTTCTGAATCTTAAAACAACACCTGCTCTGTTTGATCTGATTATAAATATGTTGTATATCTCTGGAGTAGGTTCCTCTCAGAGGACTATAACAGAGAGCACAGCGTAGGTATGGAAATATTCTGTAGACTAGGCTGCCATAAAAAAAAGGCCTGTGCAGGGTAGCACAGACCTGCACAGAAGGGAGCCTGGAAAAAAACTTAAACCAGAGTAACTGAGGAAAACTTCTGCTCTTACCACTGGCATCATGAGGGCTTTACTTTCCGCTAAGCCCAGCAATGAGCTCAGTCTCCGAGGTCTCATTGAAAAAACCTGAGCGCAGTAACCACCTGATAGGCATTTTATCTGTGCGGGGATAAACTGCTTTATGGGTTCTGCTGGGATTTGAAACTGGTTCCTTGAAGTCTCCCTGCCTCAAGCTAGTTCCTTATGTTGCCAACCTCCCCCAGCAGTCCTGGTGAGATCCACGCTTTTTCTGCTGACGGAGCGTTCCTGACTGAGAAAACAACAGGAAGATCCCTTCATGTGTGGAGGGATGTCTCCTGTTTGCTGGTGCATTTGAGAGGACTGGATCACAAGTTTTGCAGCTTCAGCCCATCTTTTCTCCATTGGTCCTGGCAAAAGTGAAGGAGCATTTAGCTCCTTTCCAAACACCAGTGATATTTTTCCACCTTTGCTGCACTGCATGTAGTGTGCAGCAGTTCATTGACTGGAAAGACTCCAGAGGATGGGAGGAAAAGTTTTCCTCTTCCATCCTCCAGAAGCAGGAAATGGGAGAATGCCAAGGGGTTTGCAAGGTGGTGAGCTCTGACCTTTGGACAGGTGGGTAGTGTTGGTCTGCCTGAAGCTGGGGAGTTGCTGAATAGCAATTCCTAGCTTTTCTGAAATCGGACCAGACTGCCCTCATCTTCCTCCCATTTCCCATGCTCAGGCAGTCTGTTCAGCCTGGAGACAGTGGTGCACAGGAGTAATTAATGCCTGCACCCCCTGGTCTGACACCTCCCCAGCTGAGAAACTTTCCTCTGCAATGACAACAATAACAGAAGATCTCCTTTCTACTTTGGTCAAGGGTGGAAGCTGAGCTCATGTTTGTATATCCTGGCTGTTGAGATGGAAAGTGTGAACTTTACAGAGAAATTAAATCTGCAGAGAAGAAGGATGGTGGAGGGGGAGGGGGTCACTCTGGAGAAAGAGAGGCCTGCATACGGAGATCCCATTATGTCCAGACCTCACAATGTCTCCTCACTCATTCATGCCAATCGCAACGTGGGCTGGGTGTGAGGCAAAAGCCTTCAGGCTTAGCCAAGGAGAGAGGCCCCAGCATGTGTTGCTGTGCTTAGCACAGGAGTCAGTATGGATGCTGGCCAGCTGCCAGGCACACTGGCATGGCTGTTATTAGATACCATTGTGTTAAGCTTAGCACTTTTTGCAGGCCAGATTAATTCCCTTTGTGTTTTCCCATGCTCCTGACACATTTAGAGGAGTTTCAGCTCCAGAGAGAAAAGGCAGGAGTAGTATAAACAAACTACTACCATCCAGTGGGTATGGATAGGGATAGAAGGGTGGAACAAGATGAATTCACCCTTCCTTAACTCAGTGCAGGTTGAGGTTCATTAACTCTTGAGCTTGGGTTGACATTTTATAAATAACTTCACAGGGAAAAACATTCCCTGAATCGCCTTTTGCAAAGAGGAAAATTAGAACACTTGAGCAAATTGCAAAAAAGAGTAGATAAGTAGAGCTATGGAGAGCTGCACAGTGGCCATGCCAGCTGGCTTGTGTTGACCTGTTTGTGACTGGAAAGCCAGTTTGGATAAATTTTTTGTGCTTCATGATTTTTCTTTTTTTCAAATTACGTGATTTCATAGCCTAGGAAGAGCCAGAAATTGTGGAAGAAAAGACTAGTGTGTGTACCTTCCAGCATTTCTCCTTGACACAACCCTCACCTGTCCCAGCCCCAAGCTGGGTGAGGTAACCCCCCATGACACTTTCATCTTGAAAAGCAGAAGTTGTAGATCCTATAATCTAGGACTTTTTCGGTAACCTTTCTCTTCTATTAAAGACTGTGGTGAGGTAAATTAAGACAAATAGTCTCAGGACCACATGACTGCTCATCTCTTTTGGTTCCCCTCCCCTGCTCATCAAGGAAGCATTAGCAAATTCTTACAACTCTTTTTAGCTCCTGCCAGAGCTACTCTTCTGGTGACATGTCCATTGGAATTTTAGCTGTGCTTGAGGAAACCTCTCTGTGGTCGTCTGCTTTTCTCTGCTTGCTGGGGAAGGACAGCTTGCCTCTTCTTTCCTCCCTTTACATAATGCATTAGTCTTCTCTGCTGCCACACACTTTAGGGAGGACCTGTTACTCTGTGAGTCCCAACATCACTCCCTCAAATAAAGGGATTGGGCTACATCTGCCCTGCAGCCACAGGGATAGCAGAGCAAGGGTTTATAGAGGGGAGGAGTTTGTATGGAGTCCCAAGAAAATAACTGGAGATCTGATGGATATAGGTGAGGTTGAGGACATCCCACTGAAGTATTAAATTCCTACACTGAGCAGAAATCCTTCTCCTCTATGTCCCAGTTTGAGACAAATTCAGAGAAACGCTCTGAAAGGAACATCTGCTTAAAAGAAGGCAGGTTACAGCCACTCCTCCTCCCTCAGGTTCAGGAAAAAAATATTTCCTTGGAGGAAGGTGAAAGAGAAAAAAGTATTTATTTAACAAACACACAGGAAAAGAATAATAATGCTAAATGATAAAATCCTTTGCTAAGGAGAGAGAAAACCTGGGGAGATTTAAAGTCCTTCTTTAGGTGCGATCTCTCTCCTCTTCGAAGCTGAGTCGGCCTGGACCCACACGGGCCTTGGTGGGAGGTTATCCCAATGAGTTCTAGTATAGTTGAACAGTCCAGAAGAGAAGAAGGAAGAACCAAAGTCCCAGGAAAACAAAACTCTCTGTCTCTCTCTGGAGAAAACAGAGCCGAGAGCTGGCTGGAAAGCAAGGAAGGGTGCTTCCTCCCACTCTCTGCAGCCACAGCAGCAGCAGCAGCAGCAGCAGCTATCTCCCCAGAGCAGAAGAACACAGAGAGGAGTAGCCAGAGTGATCTTGGAGCACAAAACTGCTTTGAAAAAGTTCATCTGGCTCTTTTTTTTCCTTTCTCTTCCCTCTAGGGCTCAGTTTAAAGTCACAGAAAGGCACAGGATTCATATCTAGGCAATATGGGATATACATCATAAAGTAACCCCAAGACATTCTACATGTGCAAATGCACAAGATGCAGGAATCATAGTAACTGCACTAAAGTACCATTGTCAATGTCAGTGTGCATTAGAGGCTAGGAAAGGAGGCAAGATGAGAAGCTTTAGTACTCAGAGTTGAGGGAAAAAAAGCTTGGGAAACCATTCTCAGCAATTCCATTCAAAGCTCCTTTGTTAGTTCTCTTTATAGTCCTGAGCAAGAGAGTTTACGCTTTCAGGATCATTCCCCCCCTGCTTTGCAAATTATTCCATGAAGTCCTGTGAAGCTCCTTGAATAATTTTCACAGCTCAGGGTATGGCACATCTCACCATTTCCATAACTATACTCTATTTCTTCCCCATTAAAAGCTTTGCCAAATACAAATAGTACGGATGGAAGATTTTCATGCCAAATGTCTACCTAATGATGGCTTTGGGGGGATGGTTCAACTCTTTCAGCTAAACTGGAACAACAGTTTCCAAACATGAGATTAGAGGGGGAGATATTTGGTAGATCTGTTGGTAGACCACCCAAAACTTTTCTCCTTTTTTCATTCCTACATTATTTCTTGTAACTTATGAATATCCATAATATATAAGGGATGTCTTGTTATATTCCTCTCCTTCTTTTGCTTCATGCTTCTCAGCTCCTGTGCAGATGTTGTGAACATCCTGCATCAGAATGTTCTTCTCATGGTTTATCCTGGACACCTCCTGATGTGGGGCCTTGGGGCTTTCTGGAAGCTGATGGGTGTAGGTGCCCCATGGGAAAGTGAATTTGCAGTCACACATTATTATTGCATAAGCAGCTGTCAGTTTTATGTCCTGGACTTTCAATCCTTGGATATTTTTAATATGGATTTAAAAACATGATTTAAAAAATATTATGAATTAGAGTAATGGTTTTTTTGGAAGCAATTTTAAGCCTTAGCTGTAGCACTGTTTTAAAATATTTAATATTTGAAATATTTAAACTGGTGTTTAAATGTACACACAAAGGTGCACAAACCTAGGGGTTCATAGCTCCACTTGAATACTGTGTACTCAAGCACAAGTACATTTTCAAACAAAAATAATCTTGTTGTTTCCCTAAAAGTTAGAAAAACTCATAGTCCTCATTAACAGACTCATTTTTATGCCACTTCCAAGATTAAGGCTGATTTCCAGGTTAATCTCTCCAGCACACTGGAGAAGACATACCCCGCTGTCCTCTGAAAATAATACAAGAATTAAACACTTTCAGTATGAATCCCACTGAATATAGATGTGCTTTGGCCTACCAAATGAAAAAGTCACAGATTTAATGTATGTTAGTGACATTACCATACTAAATGTCACTCCAAGACAGTTAGAAGAGCACTATAATAGAAATTATTTTATGGTTCTGTCTGTCATGCTGCTCCTTGCAGTCACTCTAAACCTGTACCAACTTTAAGACTATAATCCTGCTCAGGTGTTCCAAGAACACTGGGGAACTTGAGACCCATGGTTTATAAAAAAATTCTAGAAAAGGCTTCCCATTGTGTCAAAGTGAAGAGTGATGAAATCTGATGGTAGATTGGAGAGGAAGCTGTGACCAGACTGCAGACGAGACATACAGCTCACTTGAGAACGCCCCGAACCACCAGGACACAAGGCAGGAATGCTCCACCCATCCTGCATTAGGCTGGGCAGTCTGGGGGGAGACAATCAAAGCTGATTCAATTTCTCCATTGGTCCTCAAATGTTGGGATTTCATGTCTGAGTTTACAGGAATTAGAGGAGTCCCAAATGTTTCTTTGAGCTGTTTCAGGCACCATAAAATTTTACTTAGATCTGCTCAAACATGAGTATTCCCCTGTGAAAGAGCACAAAGGTCTGTGACATTGCCATACAAAAAAAATGGCTGAGAACAAATGACATCAGAGACCTTTGTCCATACCTTTGCTATCTGGTTATGATTGAAAAATAATTAGAAATAAGCAGAGCAGGGACAAATCCTATTAGAAAATCTAAAGAGAGGAGCTCAGTTCAGTTTAAGTTACAATTAGGGCTTCTGCTAAATCACATGTATTTGTACACAAGAATGATTTCTGGACACTCAAGTAAATGCTCGCTGTGTTAAAAATTTTGAAATGCAGCTTAGAAAGATCTCTTATTCCTGGTTTTGGGGCCATTTTTTCTTGTTGCTTTATATCAACTTTAAAACTCTCATGTCTTGATGTAGTCATGAAGCAGATCCAGCATGATATGGTTGAGGTCAGTGATTATCCCCTATAAAGTTCAAGCAGACTGCAAATAATCTACTATGTGAAAGAAATAAGTTTCTCATTATTCTTCAAGGATAGACTAAATTAGCAAAAGCTCTGTAGCAGCTTGTATCTAAATTACAGAATCACAGTTACTAATCCTATAGCTGATGTTGTCATGTTAAAAACTAAATTAAATTTTCCGAATTATTAAGAGAAAAAAAGCAAGTTCCATGGTTTGATATGCTTAACAGTGGCTAATACAATTAAGACTGTAATGGATTTCAGTTACAGAAAATGACAGGAAATAAGGAAATACAATGAACACTGCACAAAGTGACTATGCATAGTTCAGTCTGGAGCTCCCCAGAGATAAATTACCAAGTCCAGGGAAGATCAACATGTCATGAAATTAGTTCCAAAGTGTTTTCTAGAAGCATTTGTGTCTCTGCCTTGAAATTGCTTTGCTATCCTTCCATGCTGTAAAAAGTTCAGACAGCCATTCGGAGACTGGAAATACCCTTGTTAAGTGAGCAAGCAAAGGCTACTGAAAGTGAGATGGCAAGGCAGTTTTCAGTCATGGCAGAGACTTCAACTGCACTGGGGGGAAAAGGTAGTGGAAGCAGAAAGGTGTGCGTTGTTCACCCAGAGTCAAGTAAAACCAACATATCAAAGGGCACACTGTGATATTTTTTGAGGCAAAAATACAAAAGGAACATCTCCTACCACGTGCTAAACTTTGCATATTCTAACAGAGCATCCACAGCACTGATGAGGAGTTAACAGGACAGCTACAGAGATTGTGGTCTCAGTGGCTGTTCTTGCAGTAACTCAAGATGAACTGCCTTTCCAACCAATGAATGAGACACATTTTGTACTGGACACCAAGTGTTAAAAATTCTCTCCACATAGGTGATGCTTAAAATGTAGTGATTTTACCTCCACTGAAAAGTATATATATGAACTAGATTTTTATGTTGCAAATCTGAAGTTTTGAAAAGTGCAATGGGTAAGAGCAGCTCTTATTGGATTAAAGATGGACTGGACTTCTGAGAAAGCTGCCTGCATTCGAGAAGGAAGCAAGAACCTAAAGAAGAGTTTGAGAACATCTTCAAGATGGTAGGGAAGCCATCAGCACAGTAAAAATAGGCCTTCAGGTGATGCCTTAGGTTTTAACTTTTATATTTTTCAAATCCTGTACTGGCTAGTGTGTAACTCTGAAGTTTCATGTGGCCTGTTAGCTGCTGTTCTCTCATGCTGGTTAGACATAACAAACCCTCTCTAGGTTTGCACTTCAAGGACACCTTGTTGTCCCAGGCCCCTAAATGTGTAAACTAAAACCTTGAGAGGCAGGGGCAAACTTGGGGTAATTACATCATTAACTGCAGTTATAATTGGAGAATTAACCCTGATATGCAAATGGACCAAACTTACAAAAGTGTGAAGAACCCATGACCCAGGGTCCATCTTGTGTGGAGGCTTTTGACTACCCAGGGTGTACCTTTGAAGGCCCCGCAAATAAATACCTACCTTTATTCTCTTATTTTTGTCTAGCCTTGTGTTTTAGGTGGCCACTCCAATGCATCACAATTATACAACTGTTACAGTGTTCACTGTAATGGTAAAACTCTTTTTGCCTTAAAACGGAGACTTAGGAAAGTTTTTGGATATGCTAGTCATGCTGAGAATTGTGTTGGGGATGACAGAAGTGAAATTGTTAGTACTGAAAATGTACAAAGACATATTTTCCATTATCTGAAAGGAGAAAAATATTGAGGCATATAGGTGATGTCAAGTATTTTCTATGCTAGATGCCACAGCAGGATTCTGGCAAGAGCCCCTCAAAATACAAAGCACTTATTTGTGTATATTCAACACACTTTTCAGGAGACACAATTTCTGCAGTCTGTGATGTGGGCTGTGTTTAGTATTGCAGGTGTTTCACTAGGAGAGTGAGGTGAATTTGGGATAACATGGAGGGTTATTGGTCCTGCACATCATTTTGACCTGGGGAAAAGGAGTGGAAGAGCACTTTAAAGTCATCAGGCATCTTGAGAGCTCATGTTGCTGGAGTAAAACTGAAAAAAAAAAAGCAAATATAATTTTTTTGTCATGTGAAAAAAAAAGGTGAGGAGGGGTATTAAAGCAGTATTAAAGAGGTATTACAGTAAGATGTGATGACAGGTCTCAGGGTGGTCAGAAAAACACCAGTTTTCCTGCCCCAAGGGACGAGGAGGCCACAGAGAGTTTCCTTGGACCAGTGTAGTGCATAGGAAAGTTTGCGGCTCCCTCGTTTCCTTGAAGGAGCAGTTGTAGCTCTCAGGCACAGAGGGTTGATGCCTTAAAAAGCTACTTAGAGACTATACAGGAATAAAGGAATAAAGGAGGGATTTATTTGAAAGGCCTTCAGATGTACACTTTGGGCTCCAGAGGGTCCTGCCTCAGTGGATCCCAAAATGGACAATGACAGGTCACGAGTTCTTCACACTTTGATATCAGCATCAATTCCCCAAGCAGAACCCAGCCAATGATGGAATTTCCCAAGCTTTCCCCCTCTCCAAGATGATGATTTACAGTTCTTGGGCCTAGGATGGTCTGGGTGTCCTTGGAGAGTGAGCTGGAGAGGCTTTGTTATATCTATCTTAGCATGAGAGAGCAGCACTTAACAAGCTACAGGAAACTTCAGAGTTACACTAGCAGTACAGGATTTGAAAAATATAAAAGTTAAAACCTAAGGCACCAGTGTGACACTGCCACACATCAAAAATGCCTGCAATGGAAGAAGACTCAGAGAAAGTAAAGGATGACGTGCTCATGAAGCTCAGAAAGGAATGCAGGAAGTGACCACTGAGAGGCCTGGAAGACACAGAGAACAAACTTTCTACAGCCTTGGAGGCTAAAGGAGTTGATGAAAGAGGCTGAAGCCCTGGGAGACTGGAACAGTAAATGCAAAAACAAGTTGCCCACAGATGCCTCTGAGGAGGGTGTCAGTGTGCCTTTCCTGTACCAGTGTGGTCAGAGTTGGAAACCAGTGGCTTGTATGTCACACACACTAACAAAAACAGAGGGTCAGCATGTTCAAATAGAGAAGGCAGCTTTGGCCCCAGTCCACAGGTGTAAAATTTCACTTCTTTATTTATGGGAGGCCAGTGTTAGTTGAACTGACCATAAAACCTTCCTAACATTGCCAAGAGGGACCCGGTAACTCTCATGCTGTATATACATGCTTTTCTCTTTTAAGTACAATTTGAGGGCAAATCTGGGAAAGATTTGATGGTTTCAGAGTTGTTTCAGAACATTAAATAAAAGAACAATGGAGCAGAGCTCAGAACTAGATGGTATGGATGATATTTGAGAAAAAATANAAATAAAATAAAATAAAATAAAATAAAATAAAATAAAATAAAATAAAATAAAATAAAATAAAATAAAACAAAAAATAAAGCCTAAAGAATGGTAGGTCTCAGATGGAACATGGACTCTGAGCTACAGCTAGAGATACTCTTTAAACTGCTACTTGAGAATGGTTAGAATAGCCCCTACCTCAGTTTGATGGTAAGACCTCTTCACAAGGTAGAATTTTGTCTAAAGGTGTGAGGGTGTTGAGTCCTAATGTATTACAGGAAAAAAAATTCCATTCTGTTAAAATGCGTAAAGAGAAGGGAAACATTTCCCTTGGCCAAAGAATAATTGTTCCATGGAGAAAAGTAAGCACATGTTTATTTGTGCTATCTGCAAAAGCTCTGTGTACTTGTTCTACACTCCTATTCTAAACAATATAAGATACCTTCAGTTCATGCTATTGCAATTTAAGCAGCTGTCAAATCTAATTTTCTTTTACATGGTATTACTGATGCAGTGAGGTCTGATAAATTAATGCCAAACTGTGGTGAGGGGTTCAAGTTCAAGTTTGCAGGGTGAATTTAGGGGTTTGGACATGAACTACTAATTGCTATTATTCCAAATATAACAGATGGGTGGTAAATGGGTGTAAAAATATCTAAAGAAGAATGCTTAGTCAGACTCTGAGCCGTGTTTAGCTCTGTTAAATTACAGATTGTCAGCACAGCTTGTCACTCTCTGAGGCTTTGCTGAGTAGAAAACAAAAGCCAAGAATGGTCCAAACAATTAGAAACTGATGTCAGAGATATTAACAACCTACCAAAGTGGAAAAAAAATAATCAAAGGGCAAGGGGAAAGAAAGATAGGATTCATGGTGTTGGAAATGGCCTCCACATCTTGAAAATTATGCATTAATCCATGATGATATGAGGTCATCACCTGTGACAGGCCGTGTCTGTGGGAGGACAGAACTCACCTTATCCAGCTCCCGAAGAGACTGAGATATTGAGCCCCAGGAAATAGCAGCAGCAGCCTGAGGTGCAGTAGCCCTCAGATGTGAAATCAGCAGAAGAAAAGGGTTGGCTGTCTCCTGAGATCAACATCACCATACCCCTGGTTCAATTTGCAGACTCAAGTCTGAGGGCAAGAGACTTTGTAGCCCTGTTAGTCAGCTTAGCTAACAGGTCAATTAGAAAATTTTTAACTATGCATTCTGTTAATGGTGGGCTTTAGGTCTTGCTATCAGCTTTTGACTTGGAAGGCAGAATGTGGTCTTGAATGACACAAGGAAAAACTGTGCTTTCAAGAGAGTCCAGGCTGTGCACTAAAAAAATACTGTCATGTAAGTTCCGGGGGATGCACTCAGAATAAAGGTCTTGCACGTGGTTCCCAAGCTAGACAATGAATCAGGGACTTGGATGCAACCACGGTGGGGCACACAACCATGCACAAAGGCTAGCTAGATGTTGTGGATAGCTGCTGGCACTGGCACTGCCACAGTGCCCAAACACGCGGGTGGTGCACTTGCAGTTTCACCAAGGATTAGGTTCTGGTGTGTCCCAAGAAAGTAGTCAAGAGGAAGCCCTTCACTGCAGGATAGCAGCCACTAGGTGACTTTGAAAGGGCCATCCAGGAGAAGTGTGACACCCCTAGGATGTGGCTAATTCTGTGGTTTGGTATGCTTTAGAAGCATCCAGTGGCACTTCATCAGGAAACTTTGTATTCTTGAGCTTTTTCAGGCAGTAAAATGACTTTTAAAGTCTGACACCTTCTGCCAGCTGCAGCCAGGGCCCCTTCTGTGTTCTCAGCCTCTGCTTTATGGGGAGCTGCAGTGCACTTGAGGCTTGGCCTCTTGCTGGTGGGGTGCCTTGTGAGTCCTTTGCTCAAGGAAGTGCTGCTGACTACCACTGCTGGTGTCTTCTCATGCCTTGCAAGCAGGGTGTTCAGCAGCTGCAAAGACCACAAGAAAGAATCAGAAAGGCTGGGACAAGCACTTAAGAGGGAAAGAGTGGAGTGGGAAGCACAGCAGAGTTTGACCATGAAAGCTGGGGAGAGAGGAGGTCAAAGTCTAGACGTTTGGGAGCAAAGGTTCACTTTGAATAGAAAAGAGGCCCTGGTGGCCTCTAAAATTACCATAAATGTCTGTTTACAGGAAGTGGTTGAATGGAACAGATCAAGTTAGGGTACCCGAGGGCCTTTAAAACTTGGAGAAATCCTGTGTTTATGAGGTAGAGGGGAATTGGTCAGAGCTGGGAACATTGGAAAGTTGGTGAACGGACTGCCTTCAGCCAACCACAGCTCTGGGAAAGCAGGGCTCAGCTGACACATGCCTCTGCAGATGGCAACCCAGAGCAGTGTCCACACTACAGAAGATATACAATCCATGGCCAGCTTAATCTGCTTGCAAAATAAGTGGGAAAACATCCCCATGGGGTAAAACCTTGTGTACACTCATGATCCTTATCTCTGTTGCAGCCTGTGCTCCCTGAGCTGTTGAGATTGTTCTCTTGAGCACACGAACAGCAATGATCTAACACAAAAGGTCTTACCCAGGTGTCTGACTCTCTGGTCTCTTCAGCCATCATATGGCCAAATGAGACTGGGAAAAAGAAGGGAGTGGGGGAGAAGAAAAGCAAAGCAGAAGAAAAATGGGGCTCCCAATTACTGGCATGCACATCTCCATACAGACTAAGCAGCAAGGGCTCGCAGTTAGCAAACTGCTCATTAAAGCCAAGGCATTAAGTCATTTCTCCAGGGAAGAATAAAACTGAACTCAGAGACCAAAACTCTGCCAGAAAATGTAGGGCAGGGGGAGGGGAGGAGAAGTGGTTCAGAGAAAGAGACTAAAAAGGAGGTATAGGAGAAAACCCCCACCAAGTAGAGAAAATGAATGGATGGTGGGTAAACGAGGAGAATGAAGGGGAACAAAGGCGAGCAGAAATGAGAGCAGGTGAGCTGTGGGATAACTACAGTGTTATAACACTCAGTAATTTCTCAGACTGCATTCTTTCTAGGCTTTGGTGTAAACAGTTAAACAGGGAGCAATTTCTGCCCTGATGGAGAAAACAGCAAGTACTTAAGGAGCTTTTGGCTACAGAGTCTGTCAGCGCCCTGGACTTGGTCTCAGCATTGACTGCTAGCTCAGGCCTCCAAAGCAATGTCTCAGTGCAGTGAGGAGGTGCACAGCCCTGGTTTGCTCTGGGACACACCACAGGCCTCCCTTTCTGGTAACCCTGTGTCCCTGTGGGAGCCTCCGCGGTGCTCACTCAGAGCAGCCCTACAGCACCAGATTCCCTGCTCTGCTCAGGCTGTCCTGACACCTTCAGCAGCTTTTCTGTGCGAAGCACAAAGGGGTAAGTTAGCAGAGATTCAGGCTCACTAGAGCCTTTCACTAGAGCCTCCATCTGGCAATCCCAGAGCATTCCTGAGAGGTGAAAGCACCTCACTGGCTGGCTGTCACGGTGACTGCATTGCAGTTGTAGCTCTATGGATTGGTGACGTGAGCTGCCCACCAACACCTAGCTGTCCACTCCAAACTGGAACAAGGTTTCTCATCCTGCTATTATCAGCTGCAAGAAAAACTTTTGACCTGGAGTGAATGTATGCTTCAAGTGGGACCTGCAAAGCCCATGTGGGTGGTGATGTCAGGTTGTTGTATCTGTGCCCCCTGGGGCGTGCCCCCATGCATGGGTTAACAGGAAAGGGATTGTTTTGCAAAGCCAGCAGAATACAGAAGAGGCTATAAATCAGTGCATGGATACAGAGGATTTTATTCTTAGGAGCCCAGCAAAGGGGAAATGTTCTCTCCAAAGGGGAATGGGTATTTGCAAAGGAAAAATGTCATTTTAGGCTTTTCTAAGATCTCTGCCCTTGGAGATTTTCAGAACAGCTGGATGAGGTTTTGAGCAATTTGATCTACATCTGAACCCATGCTTCTGTTTATTGTCTACTCCAGAGAGCTGGCTAACCAACTCTTTGGGTCTTTTTGTGAGAAGAAATTCATACTGTTATGGCTCAAGGACTGGTAAATGTAATTTTAACTAACCTGTCTGTTTAACATTGCATCGCGTTAGATCCACTTAATGTCAGGCCAGCTAAGCTCTGTTGAAATTTGGTTGAAAGAAACAAAATTGATAATTATGTGTTCAGCTGCTTCAGTTGTGTCATAGAGATGTCTTCTTGGCCAACCAGCATCTGAGACACCATCCCCGTAAGAATTTACAAGATATGTAGATGTGGAACTTACGGTTATGGTTTAGTGGTGGACTTGGCAGTGTCAAGTTTATGATTTGGCTTGATGATCTTAAAGGTCTTTTTCAACCTGAACAATTCTATGTTTCTGTGTCTGACTGAATCTGTTACCTAAAGGAAGTCAAGGAAGTTGTATATTCTGAGTGAGTGGTTGTGAATAGGAAATCACAATTTGGATAAACACAATTACAAAATTTAAAAACAATATGCTATATACTTCAAAACAAACACAGTGTTTTGCATTGTGCTTAACTTCTAATAAGCTCTGGCACAGTCTGGGGTCTGTGTTTGTGTGAGGTTTGCACTGTATTCGAACGTTGAAGATGACTTGCATTTAACATGCATCTGGAAGTACAAAAACACATTAAGTTGATATGGATGTTTTAAATTAATCTTCCTTGGAAAATACTGGTAAACAATAGTAATACTAAAAAATGAACTGCCATGAGAAATTCCTAACTTAAAGAACTTATTTAAGTGGTGTAGGATTTTCCATCTTCTGATCAGCCAGTACATGACTTTGCCTCAAGTTTTTGTCAAGGTAAGCAGCCTATAATTCCCTGCCACATATACTCTTCAAGCATTGGCACATGGCTAATATTTTCCAGTTCGTTGGAGTTTCTTTGTCCTTCCAAAATGCATTAAAAGTTATGATTGTGTCTAACAGTTCTGTTGACCCTGTAGTGAAGACCTGGTCCTGACTGTACTTCAGTAACTCTGAGAGGTTGTAATTTGTCTGTGTATATTAAAATGTCTCTCAAAGCACTTAAACACAGTGATCCTCGTTTTATGTAATCTTTGGACTCACCCATTCTGCTCATGTTGCAATGTTGCAACCACCTTATGGGGTCTTCTTTTTTTTTTTTTTCCTTCATAATAAGAGTTCATTAGATGCAAGCAGGTTCAAGACGAGCAGTAAGACTCCCTGAAATCTCCCATTTTCCAAAGGAAAACAGCTGTGATACACAGACCTTTAATTGTCCTTAAAACGTGGCATCAACAGGAATGTTTCTGTCTCTGGGCACCAGAAGAGTCAAATGACATGTGATCAGAAAAGGTTAAAACTTGCCACCTCATTTTGGTTCCAGGTTTAGGAGAGATTTGCAGACCTAAGAAGAAAGAAACTAGCACTAGTCTCACAGACTCATCTCCTGCAACAAGCTAGGAAAAAAATAAAACCACAGGGTAAAGAGAAAAAGAGGTCTGAGGAATCCCAACTTAAGTATATTTTTCATTGGCACAAGCCACCCTTACTTAGCACAGGCCAGGCTGCTGCTATGGGGACCCCGCTAGGAGCTCAGAGGCTCACGGCATGCATGAGGCAATGGAAAAGCAGCAGGCAGGGACTAGAAATGGCTGAACTTTATTTTTCCAAAGTGAAGATCTTTGGTGGGCTGCAGATTACATTGGAAATCAGACCCTACACCCCAGGATCCCGCAGCTGTCCCTCTCCCCTCTAATTTTTCTCTGTCAGATTCAGAGCTATAATTAACCACAAGGTCTTAGTGATACTATGTGAAAGTCTGTGTGTGTGTGTTTGTGTGTGTGTGTGTGTATGCACGCCTGGGCTTACTCACCCCAGTGGGCATAATCCTCTACTGAAGATTGACAAGTTCACATGGATAGGAACTTTTTAACTAATTCACTTCTAAATCCTCCTACTGCTCTCTCTTTCCTTTAACTTCCCTCTTCCCTCCAGGCTGCAAAGGCCATCGTGATACTGGAACCACATCTCCACACAGAACCATCAGCAGTCATCCCAGCACATATCCTTGAGCTCCTTTGTATTAGCCATGGTAGAGATACCCAGCCAAGGTGCTTACTGGTGTGTTTCTATCCCTGAACCAGGTTTCTCAGAGTAGGTCCCTCAGTACTTCCCTGGAATCAAACAATGTCTGATTAGAGAATGCTGGAGATGAAGGGTTCTGACTCGGCAGTGGCTTGCCAAGACCTTGAAGCAGGTAAGGGAAAAATATCTAAAGGCCAAAGCACACTTCTCTCGCTCATGTGAGGAGCTGTATTTGAGGACACACTAATCTTCTGTATTCCTTATCTCAGCAATTCCACTAAAGTCACTTGGTATTCAAGTACTGAGAGGGAAAGGAAGAGCATGATTTGGCACAAAAAAAGAAAATGTACAGGACTTTTTAAAAAATAAAATCCATGGATATTTCAAATTAAAATGTCCACAAAAATAATAGGAAGATACTCAGCATTTTGTTTCAGGAAGGAAGAGGAGGCTTAAACTGTGCTTGCTGACTTTTTTGAGGTTGATAAACAAACTAGAAGGAGAACAGGAAATTCTAGGTCATAAAAGGACTGTTTTAGGGGTTCTAAAGGAAAAGAAAAACTTTGAAAGACTCTATAAGGAGGAGATCACTTGATCTCCCAGATCATGATAACACAGAACCACAGATTCCTACAATTCTAACCACAAATTCCTGCAAACTGCAGACCACTGAGCATTGCAGCCCCATTTCATCTGTGGAAAAATGAGGCACAGTGAGTACATCTGTAATACAGCTTGAATTTTCATTGATTTTCGTAGTATGACACTGAGCTACTGCTGCTGCAGCAGCAGGGATGATTCTCAACTGGTTAATACTGGATCAGGAGTGACTGCTTGCATGGGTTAGTTGATTTAAATCTCAGCTTTGCCTACACCGGTGTAACATGCAATAGCTCCAGCCTGGAACCTGCTGCTGGTTCCCTTATCTGTCTCTGCTGCTGCCATGGCAGGTGTAAAACAGATAGTAGACAGAAAGAATTCAGTTCTAGAGACTGCTTTGTCAGGCTACAGATAAGCTTCCTGACACTGGAAAGTCACAGAGTTAGGATAGCTTGGTGTGTCTGGCAAGGCGAAAAAAACACAGGACTTTTTTTTTGTTAAAGGTTTATATTTAAATGAAGCGTATGCATGCCTAATCCATTCTAATCTATGTGGGTTCTTATATCCCATTAATCACTGCCTTGTATTAGCACCTCTCACTGTCATCTCTGCCGCTGCAGAAAGCTGCTGAGACCACCATCTCATCACAGGCATTCTGATGACTTGTCACTGGATTTCATGGGAGCAACAAAACAGCTAAGAAGCCAAAATCACTTCCCATTGCAATGCTTTAGAGGAATGGTGCAGGTGAGAATTGATGTAAGCTAATGGTGTCAAGCATGAGTGACAGATGCTACAAAAACCATGCTGTAAAACACTTATTTCTCAAAAGTTTGCACAATATTGCACCACCTAAAGACACTGTTGCCTTTCTCAATTTTTTTTCCAATTGATTGCTCCATTTTGTATTATAAAATTTGTTTAAGAGCATGTATATTAACAGTTTTACCAAAACCCAAATAAATAAGAAACAAGTACTGAAATAATCTAGGACACATAGGGAAGGCTATGGGTTATTTCATAGTTATCTGTCTCCCCACAAATTGACTAGAAACACAACAGGGTTAACTTCCTAAAAGACCAGCTTTTATTAGCTCAAGCTATAATCTAGGTCATCTCAACTGTTTAACTGAATGCCTCAGGACACTTTCATAGGGTTAAAATTTAATAAAGTCAGCATTTAGGCTAGGGCTCACCTAGTGGAAGTAGATTGCCCTCACTCTCAATTAACTCCTGCAGTTTCAGTTTATAATTTTTTGCCTCAGCTACTAGGGAAATTTAAGCTGTTATTATGAACCATTGCCCAGAGGTGAATACGCTTCATTGGTACATGAAGATCTTGTCTTTTTTTAGCTATGTTTATTTTCCACAAGCTCTTAGATAAGCGTCTTCGGGTTTTGCAGTTGTGTATCTTAGTAGCACATACCTTTTTCAAACCCTTTCCTTCTCTGTTAAGGGCTCCAACCCACACACTGACACAAAACCCTCCCAGGTCCAGCAGTGGGAACATGAGATTGTTGGATCAGTCACTGCAGGTCAGTGACAAGGAGATTATGGTCTGAGGTATGCTTGGACAAAGAATCCATTGAACAAATTCAGATGAGAACAAAATAAGTGGAAATCTCAGTCTGCCTGCAGACAATTTACAAATAGAAATAATTTTTTGAATTAATTAGTTTGACTAGTGTCAATCACCAAAAGAGCATGAAGGCATGGATCTGTACTGAGCAGAAAGGCACATAACACATTAGCTTAAAGTATGACTGAGAAGCTGACTAAATTTGTAATCTTGACACAGACATCCCAAAAAAATGAAATCAGGAATAGAAAAATGCAGGAACCACTTCCTCCTTACATAAAATTGAAACCTACTTTTCATTAAATGTGATATTGTGTCTTGAGTTTAATTGTTTAAGCTGCATTCTTAGTATAGCTGGTGATCAGTTTAGAGCATCTACATGTAGGAGTTCTCGTGGAATTTAAATGCAGGCGTTACAGCTCATTTAGATACACTACCTATCTTGAGCTGCATTCAGCAAGTAAATTGCAGTTTTGAGTGGGGAGGCCACAGCCGTATCTCGTACATATGGTATTGAAATTCCACAGAGAAGGTGACTTTGAATGTGACTTGGAAAATCGCTTCCATGAGGGAGAGATGCAGCCGGCCCTTTAGAATCAGTGAGGGGTTAAAAACTGTTCCCTTGGATTTCTTTCTGATATTGGTAGAGGGCTGAATCCGCCAGCCTGCTGATTGATGGGTTCACATGGGGCGACCTTCGCATTAGCAACGCGACTCTGGTTGCCCAGTAAACACAGGCAGATGGATCCAGCTCCAGTGATTTTCAGCAGTGACGGATGGCAGAGGTATTTCTGATCCGCATCACACCCCGCAGATCCCATGAAAATGACTTGGCACGGGGTGGAAAGTATTAGATTCGGGTGACAAATAACTACCTGACATCAGCTGAGGCTTCTTCAGAAAGGTTATGCTGCAAATAACCAGCTTTTACGTAACTTTGTTTTCATGGAGCAATAGAAAGACATATGGTTTATTTATTTGAGAAAATGTTAGGCAGCTACCTTCTGATAAAAACTACTCCTTGGGAATATATACCCAAGCAGTTGTATTTCAGCACTCTGTAGGCTTCAGGGTGGTTTTGGAGGAGTTTTGTTTGTTTGTAAGTTTAAAGCATGCATGTTTTAACTTGTTGTTATAGCTGATGTTAGATGTACTCTTTCAGTGGAAAGAATTAACATTCAAACAAGTCATTTACTCAGAGCTGCTGTGATTTCATGAGTCTTTGCTCTTCTAACACTTCAGTTCAAAAGTTCTTGATTTTTATTCCTTCTTCTCGTTTAATGAGTCAGCTGCTTCAGTAGCAAAACCAGAATTTTAATTAGGTGTGTGTTCAATAAATACTCATCTGAACTTCAGACCTTTGTTTTCATGAAGTAGCTTGTTTGTATATAAAAATGACAGTGGCAGGCACGTGTTGAGAAGGCTCCAAATACTTTATGCCTATCTTTAGCTGATAGGTGTCCCTTCCGCAGGATAGCATCCTCAAAATGTGTAGTGTGTGAGTGCATGTGTTCCTGCAGTGAGTTAAAATAACTGTTTGCACCTTCCGTGCTGCATGTTACCATTCCTGCCAGGATAATCTGGTGTGGTTGTATCTGATAGGACATCAATAACAAGCCTAGAACTTGGCAAATGTCATCTCCCCAAGATGGAGTGTCTTGTTTCTCTGCCTGTGTTGTGCTGTAAAGCTTCTGTCACTATTTAAACCTTCTCCACAAGCAAGAGACAGCAAAATTTCCAGGTGGCCCAAAGTTGTCCCCTTGTCTGTAGAGTGAAGTCATTCTCCTGGCTTTCAATGGAAAGGAAAAAAAAGTAATAGAAACAATGACCATAATGCAAGTTTCTGGAATAGTTGAGGAAAACTAGAATCAGCATGACACTGCCAATGAGCAAGCCCTTCAGTTTTTTTTCCTTCTGAAGGGGCTTATCTGTCTTCCACGAGGCTTTTAATCAGATTTACCCATTTATCCAGAACCCTGCACAAAGCAACAATGTTGCCTATACTTCTTTAACCATGCTTACAGGATTTTCTCCATATATTTTAATTATAATTCATTAATATTTCACCTTTTTCCTATTCCGTTTTCCTACATCATTAGTCTCCAGTATTCTATTTTTACTCATGCCATGCACCTCCTTCCTTCCTTCCTTCCTTCCTTCCTCCCTCCCTTCCT